>LPNX010380608.1:29970-43024 GCA_001517045.1 Pseudotsuga menziesii
ATAAATTCATATACATAGTACATGTGTCATTATAAATAACTAATGGTTGAAATGATGAATTGATGACAATTCTGGAACCATTTCAAGAGTTGTTATGAATGCAGGATAGTAAGTGCATGAAGAGGGTAGTCATGATCGATTGGCTACCGAAAATGCTCTATGGAAGGGAAAGATGGTATAATAATACACTTGTGGAGTAAGGATTATTTGAACATTTCATTTTGGCATAAATGATGTGACCTTGTTAATTTTAGCATGATAATGATTGCGTGAAGTAAAGGAGTTTTGGTAATATTGATATGATTAACAGCTGGAAGTGTTTGAATTTTATAAATTCTAAAAATGCTTCAGCGATTGTTGTAGCAATGAAAAAGTTATATGCATCAAGACTTACTAAGTGTTTGGTTGACTGAGGTTCAGGTTTCGGGTAGATTGTTTGGGGAATGGAAATTGGGGTAAGACCATGACAAAGGCCGAAATATACCATGTGCAAGAGCCAAACCTTATGAGAAGAGTCTCATGGCTATGAAAATAGTTTGTATGCATGTTGGGTTGTTAAATTTGAATTGTGAAGTTTCGGGTTTAAGAAATTGCTGACAACTACTAATCAATATTGGCTTGCATAAGATTGTGTTAGGTGGACGCATTGTAAGTGGGTATTCATGTTATGCTAGTAAGCATAAAATTATAATGGGCATAGTCATGTTGCTTACAAGAGACCCGCAATTGAGGATCACCTCATTGCCAAGCAAATCAATTTTTGTAGTAGACAGAGTTGCAAATTCATATTAAATTTAATTACTAATGCCATGGCTTGGTTATGGAACAATCAAATTTGGATTGTATTAGTAGATACTAATTGACTGTTTGGCTACTTGATGAATGTGCTAGGGGTACACACTACAGGAAGATCATGTGTGATGGCCTCCAGAAGCCAAACTTCATGGGAAGGTTTTCCCTTATCTTGGAAATGGGTTTCAGGTGAAACTCCATTGAAAATTTTGGAAATGTCTCATCTACACTACATGTTTGGTGAGCAACATGAGTGGGATAGTACGTGTTATCTCCCAAGATAATTTATTTTTGTATGAAGAATTTAATTCATGCAATAAGGAATATGAATGTCACTAACAGTTTGAAAGCCTCTGTGGTTGATAAAAATTTCACTAAGTTGTAGTTTCGGTGGCTTGGGAGAGGATCAAAACATTTCATTAGCCACTAATAGACTTACAGACTACAGCTTCTGTGGTAAAATGAACATTTCGGTGATCGAAAGAACCAAAGACAACGTAGCGGTGAGATAGTCCACTAAAGAGCCGAAATGGCGGAAGACAGACTTACTACGGGTTCCACGACCAGATGAAAACTTTGGCAATCAGAGGTTCTAATGACTAACCATCAGCAAGATAGTTCAATAAGGAGCTGCAACAGTGGGAGACAAAAGGACTATGGATCGACGAAGTTTACAACTAAGTTCCTCCGCAGTGTCGACGGCATAGAAGACTAAAGCTCCAATCAATGACAAGAAGCATTTCGATAGCGTGAACAATAGAAAATCATCGATGGTCAGAAGAAATAAAGACAATGGAGAGGCAAGCTATTTCACTAAGGAGCCGCAACGACAGAAGAAAGATAGACTATGGCTTCCGCGACTAGATGAAAAATTTGGTGATAAAAAAACATACAGACTACGGATCGACAAGTTTATGACGAAGCCCCTCTGCAGTGTCGGTGTCACAGGGAACTAAATATTTGATTCAAACTTCTACTGACCTCCGATAGCAATAAATCAAAATCACTGATAGTCAAGCATATAAATTTTTGAAAAGAAAAACAACAGAGATAACACGCATCGACGAATAGCGAGACTATCCATCGGTGGCATAGAAGACTAAAGCTCAGATCCCTTTGTCAATCAACTTTTGACAGAGATAAATTCAGTTTGTTTCACCTCCAAAACTGCGGCAGCGTTCAGAAAAAAGGTTCTGATGCATTAGTTATCACAGATCCTGATCACCGACAAGTTAATGATGAAGAGCCCCAGCGTTGAGATTTGGAGCGCCGATGGGTTAAAGGAAAAAGCTTTCGATCGCCGATGAAGAAGCCATCGCGATGCTAGTGATTTAAGTTGATGACATTGCAGCAGCGTTGAGACTTGGGGCACTGATGGACTAGAAGACAAAGCTTCTGATTGGCGACTGCAACAACAAGGTAGAAAACTCTAGTGGATTAAAACAAGAAATGTCACTTCAGATTAACTGCTGAAACACTGGCTATTGACAGCAATTTCAGACTTAACCAGCAATGTCGATTATCAGTGACCACTTTAGCTATTAAAAGCTCGCTCAGTGAACTAGATCATCATGGTAGATAAACAAATAGTTAATAAGGGTTTGAAGCCTTAATCTAGAAAAACTGTCACTTTCAATTATTTTTGTGTAAACAAATCAGATTTTTAGGATCTGTGATTTTGTAGAGGGCTATAAATCCCATGATTGATTTTATAATAAAGGTTCAACTTCAGGGATTTATGACCCAATAATACTTTCAAGCTTCTCATTTTACTTGTTCATGGTATAAGCTCTTTTGTTGTGATCTGTTCGGCCATCATCTCTTTCTTTACAGTGTTTATTCCTGAATGTGCATTCAAGTCAATTTCATATTTATTAAAAAGTCGATAGCTATCATCCTATCCATTTATATGCATGTGTTATGTGTGTAAGTCTACCATCCTGGTGATTTCTCCATCCCTGCACCTTATAGTCGAATTTCTGAGCAAATTGCAACTAAAAGCCTTGTAAATGAGTGAGTCTTATGCATGCCTTGAGAGTGGAAAGGCTACATAGGTCGATTGAATTGACCCATATCTGAAAACCTTAAAAAAATTTGTAATTTACCAGGCATCCTCGAGCTACAACCTAGAGGATTTTCCTGGAGTGATAACAAATTGGCGCCGTTGCCGGGGACAGGAGATTGAAGCTCAGCTTCCCTGGGAGATGACATAGATCCATGCTTTGATGATAGACAGAGCTTGGACATTATTATGGTTATAATCATCTATTTGGTGACTCCATTGATATAAGGTGGCTTCAAGAATACCAAGTACTAGAGCAAACCCAAAGGGGCCACCAACAACACCCGTTTCAGATCCAGAAGAAATCTTGAGCAAATCTATGGCTTTACTAAGACAAACCAGCAGTGCTGCACAAAACGCTACATCAGGTATTTCAAGAAATATTTTTGCTGTTATTTCTTCTGCTGAAACTCTTAATTCCCAAAAAATTTTAGATACATCAGAAAAATATAGGGCTTGGGCATCTTCAAGCACTGCTTCTTGTGAAGATCCAATCCCTAGTGACTCCACTAGGATAAGTATACCACCACCTTTTTAGAAAATGATTTCATCAATGCTGCCTTCCACATCCCTGTCCATACCCATTTCCAATATGGATACCCCTCAATTGACCAAGATGGAGAGGATACTGGTAGCTAGGTATGCACCCCTAATTTTTCCAAATCCTCTTGCAGCCATGTTTACTGGGGATTACCTCAAGTATATGCCTAAGTTTACCGGGGAAGGGGATTTCACTGCTGAAGAACATCTAGAGGATTTTATAGCTACACTGAAAATATAAATATAGAACATGAAGATGTATGGACCAAAGTTTTTGTGCAAAGCCTAGATGGCCAGGCTAGGAAGTGGTTTAAAGAATTTCCCGTTGGGTCAGTGGCGGGCATAGAGGCCCTAGATGACATTTTCCTAAAGCATTGGGGGGAGAGGAGAGACCACCTCTACTATATCAAATAATTCAACAACCTGAAAAGAGAAAATGGTGAGTCTGTCTCCAACTTTACTAAGAGATTTAACAACATGTACAGTAAGATCCCCACTGAGATTAAGCCCACTGGTACCTCAGCTATGATAACTTATGTGAATGCGTTTGACTCTGACTTCTGCCTACTTCTCAAAGAAAGGAGGTCTGCCTCCTTATCACTCCTGTAGGATGCTACCCTAGAGGTAGAGTCAAACATTCTGGCATCTCAGAAGGTCAAAGGGAAGGTAGACAAGAGAAAGCATCCAGCAGACTATAGTGGGGTTTCTGCATCAGAGAACAATATTGAAAAAATGACCAAAATTTTAGATAACCTGACTGCTGAAATGTCTAAATTGAAAGACCAAGGACATATGCCGGTAAGGGGTAAGGGGCCAAGTGACTTCGCTCCTCGAAACCCAAATTTTGTTCCTTATAGAAGAGGAAACCCCTCAATTCAGATTCTCAAAAGGGAGAGAAATCAAGGGGAAGATCAAAGGATAAGAGCTCCATTTCAAAATGTTGTATTAGAAGAAGAACCAGAGTTTATTGAAGAAGAAGGAGAAGCTGAAGACAATATCCACTGCATGGAGGATGAGGTGGACTACTTTTTTCTGACACAAGCAAAATATGAAGAAGCCCTGATTGATGAGCAGATCACTGAAGAGGTTGTCTATCAGGTTGATGCTCAGGGAGGTTACCGACTGAGATCTAGGTTGGTTGCTCCCCTCAAGAAGAATGATGTACATGTCAAGCTTCCTACTGCACCATCTAGAAAGGTTGATGTTTTACCAAAGAAAGTGGTTGTCCCATCCAAAGCATTGCATACACCAGCACCTTCAGCCACACCTGATCAAGTCCAACTCAAACCTATATCTCATGAGGTAAGGTTTCCAGATAGGATACATTATTATTTTAACCTTGATTCTCAAATTCAAAAGTTGAAAATCCCTTTCCCTTTAATTGAGTTGATGAAGAATGATGCATTTAAAACCTCCATTCTGAATTCCCCTCAGCCCAAGGTGCACCCTGACACTGACTTTGTGAACCTGCAATATTACAAACCTATTGTAACCCTAGGCCCCATGATCGAAGACATAAAGGAATCCTACCCACCATTCTATATATCCTTGAACATCCATGATAAAATCCTCCATAATTGTCTGCTGGATTCAGGAGCCTCTCATAACCTAATGCCAAAGGCTGTGATGGATGAAATTGGCCTCAGCATTACCAAGCCCTACCATGATTTATTATCCTTTGACTCTAGGAAGGTCAAGTGCTTGGGCCTCATCAAATACGTTGCTATAAATTTAACTCAGCTACCTTCAAAAAGCGTAATGATGGACATCGTAGTGGCCGATATTCCTCCAAAATTCGGCCTCTTGCTGTCCCAGTCATAGAGCAAAATATTGGGTGGCACCCTTCAAATGGATCTCATGTATTCCACCATTCCCATGTTCGGAGGGGAGACTAAGAGACTGTACAGGGAAAATCAGTTAGCATACATCATAAGCAAGGAGAGCCACTCAGTGAGTCACCAAATCTATGCCGTGGACACCGATTTTGGGTCTTGCATATTGCAAATAGATGATAATCAGTGGACATTCATTCAGCTCACTGAGACCACCCATCCACATCCCGAAGAAGTCTCAACAGCGATCTAGACCATGTATTTCGATGGGGAAATCGCTCAAAACTTAGCAGGTGCAGGTATAGTCCTGATCTCCCCATCTAAATAAAACATTCACCTGTCTTACAAGATAGATTTCAAAACCACGAACAACGTAGCAGAATATGAAGCCTTGCTACTAGGAGTTAAAGTGGCCAAGGAGATGGGGATCATGTGTGTGAATATTTTCAGGGATGCAGACCTCATCATACAGCAGGTCAACAACACTTTTTAGATGAAAAATATCAGATTGAAGGTCTACATGGATGAGGTATGGAAAATCAGAGACTCCTTTATGTTTTTTGAATTGTCATATATTCCTAGGGATTTGAATCACCTGTCTATTTCCATGGCTATCTCTACAAGTCTGTTTGTTCCTCCTTTACCCCCTAGGCTCAGCTACGATTTTCAGGTCAAGTACAGACCCTCTCTGCTAGACAATGTAAAATTTTGGAGGGTGTTTGAAAATGATGGGGAACTCAGTAAATTCCTTTAGTTATTGGATGAATTCTCTGACATACACATAGAACAGGAAAACCTTAACATGGAGGAATCCAAACAGCTCAAGTTAAAAGATAAAGTAATTGAGCAAAATATTGTCCAATTGCCCAGCAACTACATACCCCGAGGTCTAGTACCATTGGAAGAACCATTTGATCACAATGACATCCCTTTCAATCCTGCCAAAAGGGAGCTAGATCTTGCTATCCAAGAGCAAACCATAGGCAGCTAGAGCCATCCAAAACTGATAAATCTATCCACTGGGCGAGCTGCTGAACAAAAGTCTGAATATTGCAGCTTGAGAAAAGAGTTTTATGATGTCTTTGCATGGGAGTATAGTGACCTAAAAACATATGACACCAACATCATCCATCACCAGATTCCTTTGGAGAAGGACACCATTCCTTTCAAATAGAATCTCAGACCCATTATCCCTCTTCTATTACCAGTGATTGAGAAAGAGATCCACAAGCTCCTCAAAGCCAAAATCATAATCCCCCTCGGGTACTCCAAGTGGATTTCAAATCTAGTAGTGGTAAGAAAGAAAAATGGAGAAATCAGGTTGTGTGTGGATTTTAGAAACCTGAACAAGTGTTCCAAAAAAGATAACTACCCACTACCCAAGATGGAACATCTGCTGCAGAAATTCTCAGGAGCTAGGGTCATGTCCTTCCTTGATGGTTTCTCTGGATACAACCAAGTTGTTGTGCACCCAGACGACCAAGAAATTACTGCCTTTACCACCCCCTAGGGCACCTTCATGTATGCTAAAATGCCATTTGGGCTAATGAATGTTGGGGATACTTTTTAGAGAGCTATGGACCTAGATTTTGTAGGGATAAAAGATAAATTTGTGCTGATATATTTGGATGACTTAACAGTTTACTCTCATAGCCATCATGACCACTTGCAGCATTTAAGGAAGGTATTTTTGAAGTGTAGAAGGTATGGAATATCACTGAACCCCAAGAAGTCCTAGTTTGCACTCAATGAAGGAAAGCTCCTAGGCCACATAGTCTCAGCAGAAGGTGTAAAGATCGATCTAGTAAGAGTGGAAACAATTCAGCAGCTTCCAATACCAAGGTCAAAAAGAGACATTTAGTCCTTTTTAGGAAAGATAAACTTCGTCAGGAGATTCATTCCTAATTTCTCCAAGTTGGTAAAGCACATAACAGCCATGCTAAAAAAGGATGTAGAAATAAAGTGGACCGACCAAGCAAGAAATTATTTTGAAGACATTAAGAAAGCCATCATGGAGGCCCCAACCCTGATTAGTCCCGACTACACCATGGGTTTTTACATTTTCTCTTTTGCATCTTATGACATAGTGGCAGCTGTACTATTACAAAAGAATGATGAAGGTCTTGATCATCCAATTTCTTTCTTCAGCAGAACCCTGAGAGATGCTAAGCTAAAGTATGACCTAATTGAGAAGCAGGCTTCCGCTCTCATAAAATCTTTGAAGAGTTTCAGAATATACATTATCCATGCAAAGATCATTGCATATGTCCCTTCAGCTGCTGTTAAGGATGTTTTGACTCAGCCTGACATTGATGGGAAGAGAGCTAAGTGGATTGCCAAACTCATTGAGTTTGATGTAGAGGTAAAACCCACCAAGCTAGTAAAGGGATTAGATCTGGCCAAACTCATGGCCAAAGAAAACTGTGAACTGATGGGAATAAATTTCACATATGTCAGATCAGCAAAGTTGCAGACTATGGTAGCAGCTGAAATAGAAGTAAATCAAGATCAGAATAACAGTCCAGCAGTAGCTGAGAACATATCTTCTTGTGAGTGGTACACAGGTATCATTCAATTTTTTCTTAAATTAGAAGTTCCTCCTGATCTCACTCCTAACCAAGCACGAGCTCTTAAGTTGAAATCTATTAAGTTTTGCATAATTGGAAAACTGTTGTACTGGAGGGATGAGTCTGGAATTTTGTTAAGGTGTCTAGATAAAGAGGAAGCAGAGCAGGTCATGCATCACTTTCATTCCAGTACATGTGGAGGCCACCACTAATGGAAAAACATAGCCCACAAGATATTAAAAGCAGGATAATATTGGCGAGTCCTATTTTCTAATGTATACACTTTTGTAAGGGCCTATGACCAATGTCAAAGATTTATAGGGAAGCAACAACTCAAATCCTTGCCCCTTAGGCCTGTTACAGTGAATGGGCCTTTCCAGCAATGGGGTATAGATTTCATAGGTGAAATAAATCCATCTTCCAGTGGAAAGCATAAATGGATCTTGGTAGCCACTGACTACTTTACCAAATGGATAGAAGAAGTACCCACCAGAAATTCCACTCATCAAGTCATCATGAGATTCTTATATGAGAACATCTTCATCAGGTTTGGTTTCCCAGTAAAGTTAGTAACTGATAATGCACCAGCATTTAAGGCAGGGGCATTAGTTAGAATGTGTGAATCAATGGGTATTCAACTGGTGCACTCCACATCCTATTACCCACAAGGCAATGGCCTGGCTGAGTCATCCAACAAAAGCTTAGTCAGAATCATCAAGAAACTGCTATAGAAAAATTAGAAAAGCTGGGATTCAAAGCTTAATTTTTCTTTATGGGATGATAGGGTGACAAATAAAAGATCCAGAGGGACTTCTCCATTCAAACTAGTTTATGGCACTGAGGCCATCTTTCCTATCTAGCTCATCCTTCTAGTGGAAAATTTCTTTCAGGAAGAGGAGGATGAACCAAATTATATGATGAGAAGGATGATGGATTTGGTGGAGTTACAGCAGATCAGGGAGAAAGTTATAGGAAAATCAAAAGCTCATCAACAGAGGATAAAAGGCATGTTTGACAAAAGAGCAAAAGCAGACAACTTCCAGGTCGGATATTGGGTTCTCAAGTGGGATGCTGTCAGACAGGACAAGGGGAAACATGGAAAATTTGACTCTTTGTGGATTTTCCCTTTAGTTATAGACTAGGTATATTAGAATAACACCTTCAAACTGCACAATCTGGATGGTGAAGAAGTATTCGATGGCCCAGTCAATGGACGGTTCCTAAAACTCTATTTTATTTGAGGCTCTGAGGCCTTATGATTGTAAATTATTAGATAGTAGGTTGTTTTCTTTCAGAATAAGACTCCATGCCCAATGGAACAATAAAGAACAGTGTTAAATTACTTAGTTTCTTTTAGGAAAGGCATTTTGGTCTGGGGTTCTTGGGACCTCACTGGGAGGTTCCCATCCCCAAGTAGGAGCCAAATGTTATCTCCCAAGATAATTTATTTTTGTATGAATAATTTAATTCATGCAATAAGGAATATGAATGTCACTAACAGTTTGAAAGCCTCTATGGTTGATAAAAATTTCACTAAGTTGTAGTTTCAGTGCCTTGGGAAAGGATCAAAACATCTCATTATCCATTGAAAGACTTACAGACTACAGCTTCCGTGGTCAGATGAAAATTTCAGCGATCGGAAGAACCAAAGACAACGTAGCAATGAGATAGTCCACTAAAGAGCCAAAACAGTGAAAGATAGACTTACTACGGGTTCCGTGACCAAATGAAAACTTCGGCAATCAAAGGTTCTAAGGACTAACCATCGGTAAGATAGTTCAATAAGGAGGCACAATGGTGGGAGGGACAAGGACTATGAATCAGCGATGTTTACAACGGAGTTCCTCTGTAGTATCGGCATCACATAATACTAAAACTCCGATCAATGACAAAAAGCATTCCGATAGCACGAACAATAGAAAATCATCGGCGGTCGGAAGAACTAAATACAACGGAGCGGCGAGCTAGTTCACTAAGCAGCCGCAATAGTGGAAGAAAGATAGACTACGGCTTCCGCAACCAAATGAAAACTTCAGCGATTGGAAGACAGACAGACTACGAATTGATGATTTTATGATGAATCCCCTCCGTAGTGTCAGTGGTACAGGGGACTAAAGCTTCGATTCAAACTTCTATTGACCTCCAATAGCAATAAAGCGAAATCACCGATAGTTAAGCATATAAAGTTTTGAAAAAGAAAAACAATAGAGATAACGCACATCGACGAATAGTGAGACTGTCCATCAGTGGCATAGAAGACTAATGCCTTGATCCCTTCATTAATAAACTTTTAGCAGCAATAAATTCAGTTCGTTTCACCTCCGAAACTGCAGCAGTGTTCATAAAAAGGTTCCGATGCATTAGTTTCACAGCTCCCGATCGTCGACGAGCTAATGATGAAGAGCGCCAACGTTGAGATTTGGAGTGCCGATAGGCTAAAGGAAAAAGCTTTCAATCATCAATGAAGAAGTCGTCATGATGATAGTGATTTAAGGTGATGACATTGTTGCAGCATTGAGACTTGGGGCATCGATGGACTAGAAGACAAAGCTTTCGATCGGCGACTATGGTGACAAGGTAGAAAACTCCAGCAGATTAAAAAAAGAAATGTCACTTCAGATTAACTGCTGAAACATTGGCTGTTGATGGTAATTTCAGACTGAACCAACAATGCCGATTATCAGTGACCACTTCAGATATTAAAATCTTGCTCAGTGAACTATATCATCACGGTAGATAAACAAATAGTTAATAAGGGTTTGAAGCCCTAATCTAGAAAAACTGTAACTTTCAATTATTTTTCTGTAAACAGATCGGTTTTTTAGGATCTATGATTTTGTAGAAGGCTATAAAACCCATGAATGATTTTATAATAAAGGTTCAACTTCGGAGATTTATAAGCCAATAATAATTTCAAGCTTCTCGTTTTACTTGTTTGTGGTATAAGCTCTTTTGTTGTGATCTGTTCAGCCATCGTCTCTTTCTTTACTGTGTTTATGCCTGAATGTGCATTCAGGTCAATTTCAGATTTATTAAAAAGCTGATAGCTGCCATCCTATCGGTATATTAGTGATATTTGATTTATAATTACCATCCTCAGCAGGATTTAGCCAATTATATGCATGTTTTATGTGTGTGAGTCTGCCAGCCTCGTGAGTTCTCCATCCTTGCACCTTATAGTCGAATTTCTGAGCAAATTGCAACTAAAAGCCTTGTAAATGAGTGAGTCTTATGCATGCCTTGAGAGTGGAAAGGTTACATAGGTCGACTAACTTGACCCATATCTGAAAACCCTAAAAAACATTGTAAGTTACCAGGCATCCTCGAGCTACAACCTAGAGGAGTTTCCTGGAGTGATAACAGTATGGATTATGTCGTTAAGACATGTGTGAATATGAAATGTAAAAAGGAGTTGGGATGGAAAACCGAGGGACTGTCAACTGAGAGAAGGGAGCCCCCATTCCTCCTTAATGAAGAAATACTGCATCGGCAAATGGATAAGTTTTTTGTGACCCTAGCTAATAATATACATGTCAAATTATTAAAATTCCATATGCAGAACATGTTTTTATTTTATTTCCATGATGACCGATTGCTTGAGTATGAATAGGGCCTACATGGTACACACCAAAAAAGGGTGCACACTTTTTCGATGTCAAATCATGGAAGGGTTTTCAATATTGATTACACCCTAGGGAGTGGACGCACTCCTAGTGTCTCAATACTTGATAGGGAATGATGTGAAATGTGGTTGCAGTTTTAGAGAAATACCACTAACGAATATGATTATATTGCTTGTGCTGTCAGGCTAAACAAATGTAGTCTAGTATTGTACACTAAATGGGAAATGGCTTGAGCTCATCCTACCTTCTACTAAAGAGCACAGAGAAGGAGACATTTTCGAGGGACTGTTAACTCAATGAAGGGAGTGGTCTCTTCGGTGATATGGGGTAGTGGAATTAGAGCACACGACTGGAAATGAAACCTAGAAAAGGTCATTATTGTTGATATAAGTGCATGTGTGGCCTGATAAACCGAACTGCATTGGCTTGGCTGATGATTGGTTGTTGATATAAGCGCATTGTTGATATAAGTGTATTGTTGATATAAGTGCAGGCGTTTTGTTGACGGTCTGATAAACCCAACTGAAGGTTGGCTTGACTATGTCTGATATATATATATATATAAGGATGTTGTGAAGCAGGCTGCATGTTGACCTAACATCCAAGTCCATAGACGATCCCAAGGCTTGCAAAGCAAAGTAGGATCCTATGGACCAGAGAGGAAACACATAATACAGATAAGTATTGGATTATTTTACAATTTCTTGCTTATGAATATGCATGTGTATATGATTTGGTTATGAGGTTTTAAGCTCTTATTTAAGAGATAAAAACCATTGAGAATAAACTAAACATGTGAATCTATTCAATGTTTGAATATAGGTATCATTGGAATCAAGGACTACGAAAGCATCCTAGTGGTGCATCTGGACATGTGACTGTCCTGAAGAGCTCAGAATGAACAGTAATGAAAAAGGTGCTAGTGAGACTATGAAGGTCCTAGCAGCCGAGACAAGCCATGTGGGGAGGCTCCATGGTTGAGAGTTCTGAAATAGACCGGAGACACTAAGTGTCATGACCAAGAGGGATTGGTCCAACATTCACGGTAAAGTGAAAGAGGCTGAGAGCATGAAAAGCCACAGCAGTGGTGTGGGTTCCAGGATGGAACAAGACAAAGAGGGGAAAAACTATTGCTGCTCTCTCTTGCCTCTTTGATTATATATATATATATATATATACTTATGCATTGTGAAAACAAAGGATTGTTGAATGCATGTATGACTAGAAATAGAATGTGTTTAATTGCTTAAAGTAAATTATGAATGCTGGAATAGTTAATTCCCTACCCAAGAATGGACATGAATGAGCTCATGTGCCTATTGGGAAGGCATGAAAAATATGAAAGTCTCCTTGATGAGACTTGGAATATCATGCCAATTGGGCAATTAATTGACTAGTATTAATGCCTATAATATGCTTGGTCTAAAAGAATTTCAATGATGCATTTCATAGGTGAGAAAGGTGAAATCAAGTGGTGCACATTGACCATGGCAGCAGAACAAAAGCTGCTAGACTTGGTTGGAAGTCTCCTTCAAACCATTTCCAGGACCCAAGAGAATCTTGGAGAGATGCTCAAGATACAGAAAAGGCAGAATGAGATGAACCACCAGATTTTGCAAGACTCTATTGGTTTGCAAA
>LPNX010380608.1:43073-75437 GCA_001517045.1 Pseudotsuga menziesii
ACAATTCATAAAGGCAAGGAAAGTGGATCAATGATGGGACATTTGTCCAAGCAATCCATTAAGAAACGTTCCAGGCATGAAGACTCAAAGGAAATTGAGCAGGTAAAGATGAAGCAGCCAACGAAATGTTGGGAATGCGGAGGACATCATTTACACCCGGACTACCCAACGAGGGAACATAAAGAGGGCAATAGCCATAAAATTCCTAGACTTCGGGATAAGTCGAAAGCTGAGAACCAACAGGACAAGCTTGTGGAAGCCGAGGGGCTTGGTCCTGAAAGTTAAAAGTAAATAATTGAACATGGGACAGATCTGCAAAGTTTTGAAATTTTGATGTGCAAATTGTATATGCATTCCTATGTATTGGAACACCGAGGACGGTGTTATTCCAAGGGGGAGGGGATTGTAATATCCTCAGTTTTGACCTTGGTTGCATTAAAAGATACATGATGTATATGTTGTAATTAATCATGTTGTGGAGCTAAAGGAAAAAGCCCCACCATCAATTTGGTTGTGTGTGTATTGGCAATAGGGATCGTTGTCGATGGTATATTGTGCTATCCAGCACATTATAGTTTTGGGCATCATGTAAATATGCACATTAATTAAAATAAAACTACAGCCAGCTATGATAGTGCAACGTTAAATCAAAAGGGCATGATTTCTAAGGTTAAGGGGGGGGTTGTCTAAACCGTGGGAGCCATTAGGAGTTTTCCATGTGTCGAACACACTCTAAACTTCTGCTATTCAATTAGTTGGGAGCAGTTACGGCTGGGGGTGGTGGGTGGAAAGGCCGCCTGATACAGACTCGACCGTCAGTGAAGCTTAGTCGATTGGATTGACAATGATTAGTTGATGGCGTAGCCAAAAAGTTGGAAAATAGTTAAGGAAATAGCCGACACGGCGATGGGATCCTAAAGTAATTTTTGTCGAAATTTTGCTAAGTGCTGAAAGCATCAGAAAAACTTCGTTGATGAGATCACCGAAATGATGGCGGATATTAGTGTATTGATAGACAAAAAATAGAATGCGTAAGTGCTGAAACGTCGACAGAAAGGACAGGAAGCTAGTTGGTGAAGTTGCCGACAGCGACGGCGGAAAGAAGATTAAGGAGGAAATTTTGAAAAATTGCGACCATTGGCGATCGACAAAGATCAGTCGAAGGGATCGACGAGATTTAGATGATGGAATCACTGAAATGTTGGATCATTTAGTCAAATAGACCGCCAATAAAGGCCATTGGCATCCACGGAAGATAGAGGACGAAAGCGCCGACGTGGAGGAGAAGGAAGAAGAAAATTTTGAAAATTTTGAAGTACGAGAATGTCGACGAGATTTAGTTGACAGAACCATCGAAACGTCAGCATAAAATAGAAGATGTGATCACCGATAGACAGATGAAGAAGGTGCCGATGATGCGATGGTGGAAATTAGTTGAAGGAAGAGCCGTAGTTTTGGCGGAGATCTCTCGAAGACCATCAAAACGGCAGCAAAAGTTAGTTGTTTGAAGAGCCAACGCACCGACAGACAAGGGAAGAAAAATTATGAAATTTCTCTAAGTGATAAAAGCATCAGAGAAGTTTAGTGGATGAAACTGCCGATGAGCATCGGAAAAATATAGCTGTTTGTGCATCCGCCGTTGCGGCAGTCTACAAGACTATACACCCGATGGATAACGCATCAGATCGCCGATGCCGTAACAATTAGTGCTTCCAATTCCCGACATGCCACCATCAGAAAACCTTAGTTGTTGAAGTTGTTGACACATAGTGGATAGAGTTTTCGACAGCCGACAGAGTTATGGTCTGTGGGAACCACAGTGAGTTTGATTGCCACCATTGTGGATGCCTAAGGAGTTGTCCACTCGATGGATAGTGCCCCGATCGCCAACACCGCAGAGAGGGTTGTTGTTTGAATCGTCAGTGCAGCGGGGAAGACTAATGGATCGGATCGCCAAAAATTAGTTTACGAAACCACAGACGGGATTATATGGTCGACGGAAACCACAGTCAGTTTGTTGGCCACAGTTGCGGCTGTTTAATGGACTATCAACCCGACGAACAGTTGTTGGAGCCGCCGATATAGCGAAAAACCTTAGCTGATGAAACCGTCGATGCAACGGAGAAAATTAGTTGTTTTGGCCGCCGAAACAACAGAAGGAAATAGATGAACAAGCTGCTGATTAGCGTGGAGAAAACTAGAGATTTTGGCCATCGAAACATCGAAAACTTAGTTGGAAAGAGACCCAATAGGGAGAAATAAGGTTTAGGCTTTTCCAGTGTAATTTTTAGCAGTTCTAGCTAGTGTTCCAGTGGGTTTTGTAGTGAATTTTCATTGGATTTTTCAGTAGTTTTAGGACTGAAAAGGGAGAAAACCCTAGGTGGCTGAAGTTAGCATTTCGAACCAAAATTTAGTGGTGTGTTTTGCCATCATTTTTCAAAATGGTGTGGTTTTCACACCCGAGGTCAGAATGAAGCATGTGGATAGGCGTTGGAAAGCTTATCCAGCAGGGAACAAGGAAGAATCACCAAAATTTGAATACAGTGTAGAAAAGTACTAGTGGTTGCTTGGAAAGTGTGTTGCTCCAGGAATTGCATTCCTAGAGATAGCAAGGATAATGAAGTCAAACCAGCTGTTGTGCGGAAGAGGAGTTCCATGCAAAGATGAGGGATTTGAAAAGGGAAAATTCCTTAAACCCTATCTTGCTAATTATGATTACAAGTTCTATACATGAAATGTATGAGGATATGCCTTCCATGCATAGGATATTACATGTTGGTAAGAATTATATATTTATATTGACCCACTAATGATAATTGTTGCATTGGTGTTGGCATTAGTGGGAAAACCAACGACACCATGGACATGGCTGAATATGTTGTTGATACTAATGAATGTGACCAGCAACCCTATGGAGAAAGGGATAAGGAAACAAGTCCAAAATCAAAACTTGGTGAGCAAATTCTGCAATATCCTGCCAAGGACCAACCAAACTGGTAATGTCAAGAGTGTAAGTAGGATCCATGAAGGTAAGAGTTTAATTATAACAATTGCATGGAGTGGTAAAAGAAAAAGGTCTCATACCATGTGGGTATCTGAATTTTATACTGCATTCATAGAGACATGTGTCATGCATGTATTATGTTGTTATGAGCTTAGTAGCCAAGGAAGGTAAGCGCTGATGATCTTGATTATGGTCATGCATCCTATATGAAGTAGTCATGGTTGGGCCATGCATGGTATGATTGAATGCGTAGTATTTCTTAATCAATGCAAGGTATCATTGAGTGGGTATGAATTAAAAGATTTTATAAATCTTGTAGTCATGCATTGAATGGATGCAAATGAAAAGTATGAGTAAATGTTGTAGATATGCATACATAGGTATGGGTGCAATTGTTGTGATGCAATGCATGAATGCATAGAGATAGTGCATGTGTCATTATGAATAACTAATGGTTGAAATGATGAATTGATGACAATTCTAGAACCATTTCAAGAGTTGTTATGAATGCAGGATAGTAAGTGCATGAAGAGGGTAGTCATGATCGATTGGCTGCCGAAAATGCTCTATGGAAGGGCAAGATGGTACAATGATATGCTTGTGGAGTAAGGAGTATCTGAACATTTCATTTTGGCATAAATGATGTGACCTTGCGAATTTTAGTATGATAATGATTGCGTGAAGTAAAGGAGTTTTGGTAATATTGATATGATTAACAACTGGAAGTGTTGAATTTTATAAATTCTGAAAACACTTAAGTGATTGTTGGAGCAATGAAAACGTTATATGCTTCAAGACTTACTAAGTGTTTGGCTGACTGAGGTTCAGGTTTCAGGTAGGTTGTTTGGGGCATGGCAGTTGGGGTAAGACCATGAGAAAGGTCGAAATCTACCATGTGCAAGAACCAAAACTTATGAGAAGAGTCTCATGGCTGTGAAAATAGTTTGTATGTATGTTGGGTTGTTAAATTTGAACTATGAAGTTTCGGGTTTAAGAAATTGCTGACAACTACTAATCACTATTGTCTTGCATAATATTGTGTCAGGTGGACGCATTGTAAGTGGGTATTCATGTTATGCTAATAAGCATAAAATTATAATGGGAATAGTGGTGCTGCTTACAAGAGACCCACAATTGAGGATCACCTTATTTCCCAGCAAATCAATTTCTGTACTAGACAGAGTTGCAAATTCATATTGAATTTAATTACTAATTACATGGCTTGGTTATGGAACAATCAAATTTGGATTGTATTAGTAGATACTGATTGACTGTTTGGCAACTTGATGAATGTGCCAGGGGTACACACTGCAGGAAGATCATGTGTGATGGCCTATAGGAGCCAAAATTCATGGGAAGGTTTTCCCTTGTCTTGGAAATGGGTTTCAGGTGAAACTCCATTGGACATTTTGGAAATGTCTCATCTACACTACATGTTTGGTAAGCAACATGAGTGCGATGGTACAGATTATGTCGGTAAGACATGTGTGAATATGAAATGTAAAAAGGAGTTGGGATGGAAAACTAGGGGACCGTCAACTCAGAGAAGAGAGACCCCATTCCACCTTAACGAAGGAATACTGCATCGAAAAATGGATAAGTGTTTTGTGACCCTAGCTAAGAATATACATGTCAAATTATTAAAATTCCATATGCAGAACATGTTTTGATTTTATTTCTGTGATGACCGATTGCTTGAGTATGAATAGTGCCTACGTGTTACACACCAAAAAAGGGTGCACACTTTTCTGATGTCATATCATGGAAGGGTTTTCAATATTGATTACACCCTAGGGAGTGGACGCACTCCTAGTGTCTCAATACTTGATAGTGAATGATGTGAAATGTGGTTGCAGTTTTAGAGCAATAGCACTAACGAATATGCTTATATTTCTTATGTTGTCAGGCTAAACATATGTAGTCTGGTATTGTACACTAAATAGGCAATGGCTTGAGCTCATCCTACCTTCTGCTAAAGAGCATAGAGAAGGAGACATTTCCAAGGGACTTTCAACTCAGATAAGGGAGTGGTCTCTTGTGTGATATGGGGTAGTGGAATTAGAGCTCACGGCTGGAAATGAAACCTGGAAAGGGTCATTATTGTTGATATAAATGCATGTGTGTCCTAATAAACCCAACTGCATTGGCTTCGTTGATGATTGGTTGTTGATATAAGCATATTGTTGATATAAGTGCATTGTTGATATAAGTGCAGGCAATTTGTTGATGGTATGATAAACCCAACTGAAGGTTGGCTTGACTATTCTTGATATATATATATATAGGGATGTTGTGAAGCATCCTGTGTGCTGACCTAACATCCAAGTCCATATCCAAGGCTTGCAAAGTGAAGCAGGATCCTATGGACCAGAGAGGAAACGCACAATACAGATAAGTATTGGATTATTTTGCAATTTCTTTCTTATGAATATGCATGTGTATATTATTTGGTTATGAGGTTTTAAGCTCTTGTTTAAGAGATAAAAACCATTGAGAATAAACTAAACATGTGAATCTATTCAATGTTTGAATATAGGTATCGCTGGAAGCAAGGACTACGAGAGCATCCTAGGGGTGCATCTGGACTTGTGACTATCTTGAAGAGCTCAGAATGAGCAGTAACGAAAAAGGTGCTAGTGAGACTGTGAAGGTCCTAGAATCCTGTTAGGTCATGTTTTTGTCTTCCATTTTTTTTTATATTTTTATTCATATTTTGAATCTTTCTTTTAATTTTTGTTTCTTAAAAATTTTGTTGATAGGGACAATATTAATTTTAACCTTTAATTTTCATGATTTTTGATTTCTTAGCTTATTTTTATAAGTTTTGCTTTGATTTTATAATTGAGGGGTTTATATAAGGCATTTTTGGATTAGAAAAGTTTTATAAATAGCATAAAAGTTAAATTTAGACCCCTAAACCAAGTGCAAACTCTTATCATTAGTTTAAAATTGTGAAATCCTTAAATTGGACTTTCTTGTAGCGCAAGACAAAAATAGATGCACTAGAGCGCTACAAGAAATTCGCGCGAGCTAAAATCATCATTTTTTAGTCCAATTTCTTCAGGATTGTCACACCTGAGGTGTCAATCACATTGTATGATGCATTTGATATGTGTCTTATACAGTTTAATCACCGAAGCACGTGGAATATCATCATAAGGGCGAGATTGTGGCGGTTTCATGCAGAGAAGATATAATGATGACAGTAGAATATAATGAGACAAAGCTATTTGGGATTAAGTTTTTATCTAAAGGAAACGAAGAGTAAGTGAAGATCATGGAGAGAAATCAGTGCTAAGTAATTGGGATTTTGAAACTGAACGAGAAATTAGGGCTTTCAGCAGCGGCTGGCTGGAGTGGTCTGAGCAGTCAGAGATAGGTGGAGCATGCAATTCGACACTTGACCATTGAAATAACTATATTCCAGCACTTGAATTGGTCATATTAACAGGTAGTCTATGTGCCATTTCCAGGGTTTTTTTAAATTTGGGGGTTTTTCTGAAGAAATGACTAATGACAAATTTGAAGGCAGAATACTAGTTTTAGACCTAATCCATGTTAAATGATGAATTATTAACCAATACATTTAAAGTATTCATCATTTAAATAGAGGATTTCAAAGTAGGGTCTATTGGAGGTCCCTACTCTGTAATCTAGGATAGTTTGTTAAAGTTTGAAGACAATCAGACTGTGGTGTATCAAAAGAAGCTTTTTAACCATAGTTCAAAATGAAAAAGAGTGGAAAGACAAATAGGGCAGAGCCCTCATACTTAAGTTGGGTGAAGAATTTTCTAGATTGTGCACAGTTGTTTTCAGATGAAGGATGGTTAATGTTTCACAAAAAGATTGAAGGATATGATGCATAGGTGTCTTACAAATTTGTTCAATGCCTAGACAAAGACATAGTGTCTTTCAACACCTTAAAGGTCAAATTAACTAAGGAATTAATAGCTAAGGAAACATGGATCCAAGATGAGGGAGAGTTATGGTTTAAAAAGGTTCCTTTCACCTTTAATGCTCAGAAATACTTGCTTCCTGGTGTGATTGCATATTGGGGAAAATGTGTTCCAATCCAAAACTTTAAACCTGAAAGGATTGAGCCCATTAAGTCTTGCAAAGTTATGTCACCTGTGAGGGTAGATTTTCCTTTGATTTCAAATATCACTTTAGGTTCCTCCAGCATCTTAGTGATGAGTCTAAAATGAAATTACCTTTCTTCTTTCTGAAAAGCTTACAAAAAATGTCATGTAGGGTGAGGGGGCACCAAGATCATACCAAGCAATCTGTTTTTCACCATGGACTTATTAAGCTCATCATAACCATTGTATTGCAGAAAAGGGAGAAGAATTGGGAGCATTTTATTTTTGGTCAGGTTTCAAAACTGATAAAGAGGAACAGTCTTAGAGAAGACAAGTAGATAAAGGTCAAACTTTGATTAATAAGCTTAGACAAAAGGTAGCAGTCAAGGATGAAGAAAATGTTAAACCGTAAAAAGTTTCTAACCAAGAAAATAAAAAATCTAAATTTGAACAGTGAGTTAATTATAATGAGAGCGAGACTTTACAGTTTGAAATTAAAGAAGCTGATCTTGTTGTAGATGTTGTACCTGTAGAATCAATTCAATATGTAAAAGAAGATATTAACGAGCAAAAGAAAAGCCTTATTACAATACTATCAGAGGAAGACGAAAAATGCTTATTTGATGATGATAAAATTTATGTCACTAATGAAGCTAGGGTTTATGCTGAGCAAGAGCTTCACACTCATTGTGATAAGGAAGTAATGTCAAAAAGGAAGAAAATGAAGGTTGCTGAGTTTGCTTCAATCACTCATCAAGGAAAGACTCTCAAGATGTTGGGAGATATTGCTGCAGTTTGGAGACCTAAAACAAGACCTAAGAACAAACTTAGGTTAAATATGAAAAAGCTACTGAATCCCAAATTGGATAAAGAAAAGGTTACACTGATAGAGGATTCATCTTCTGAAGATGAATTGGATGATGGTGAAGATGGAAATAAAGGTAAAAAGCTAATAGAATCAAAAGGAAAATCTGTCATAACTGATACCAAGATCTCTGATATATTTCTAGAGATTCAAAATCAAATGTTTCAAGAACAGCAACAAAGTCAGGTAAAAACTTCTTGTTTAGAGAAGAAGGAGATAGTTGAAGAAGAAGTTCCATGCAATGCTGAAAATGAAGAACATCCAAGGTTTCCTGTGACTTCTACAGAACTTATGGAAGAGGATGAGGAAATTTATAAGAAGCTGAAAATCCCATGGACACCAGAAGGGATGCAAACATTAGCAGGAGACAAATCTATTGATTCTGAAAAAAGAAAATTTACAGAGAAGCATTAAGCAATACAAGTATCAAATTGAGTATATGCATGAAACTAATGATGGGCTAGATACTGCAAACAAAAGACTTAGAGAAGATTTGGAGGAAGTTAACAGTCATTACCAGGAGTTGATTACAGTTTCAAGAGAAGCACTTAAAAGGGAAAGGAAAACATAAAGACAGTTCACAGAGTTAAAGAAAACCATCCAGGACCTGCAACAACATAATGAAGAGATAACAAGGAGGATTGCAGATATGGAGAGAGACCAATTGAAGGCGAGAAGGAAAGCTCAAGCCCTCGAAGGAATTGCTTTACTAGCTCAAGCAGCTAAATATTTATAAAGTTAGTAAAGATAATCAGTTATTATTTAAGTTTGAAAAGTTATTTTATTTTTGTAAGGATGATTTAGATGGAACTATTCGATAGGTAGTCTTAAAACAGTTAGGGTGCAGTTATTCAACTGATTTTGAAGAATAGGATAAATGTAAGTCTGAAAGAAGACAAATGGTTCAATTTTTTGCTAACAATGGGAGGCTATCAGGCTTTGGTTATGAGCTAAGTAAAAACTCTTTTGTGTTTTTTGAAGACTGAACTATGAAATATATGCACTATATGCCCTTCAGATTATTGATTGGTTTCATTTATAATTTGTGTTAATTACTCAGCTGGTATATTCATTTCTTGTTTAATGTTTTTATGCTTGGAATGCTTGGTAACTGTGGGTGAAATTTAGTATTGTGTTTTCTATTGGATTATGGTTTATGTGTGATGCATCTCAGTCATTCAAATGCTCATGATTTAGTGTTTACTTTGGTTTTATGAATGTTTTCCCTCTTGTCTTCAAACTACTCAACCAAAAAACCTTGAAAACCCTTAAAAACCTATTTTAATTTATTGTGATTATTGAGATTGTGTTGACTTGTTCTCTTGTAGTCTAAGAACAATTTTTGGCACTAACATCTTTGGCACCATTGCCGCAGAACGAAGTTGAAAACCTATTTTTCCCTGGGATACTTATCATTTAACTGGTTGTAAGAGGTGAACTTAAACCAACAAATCTTAAAGACTACTTTTCACTAGTATTTCACACTGGATACTAAGGGAGTTGGGACAAGAAACAGACCTAGTTCACCTTTACAATTGGGTGTTGCAGACCTAGAATAGATATTGAGAACAGCTAGAAAAATCAAAAGGTCTCAGTCATCACCAACCCTATGTAACCCTGATCAGTTAGATATTTCATCACCTTTATCTGCCTTGAAGGGAGAAGAACAAAATTCACTTTGATTGAAGCCTATAATTCCTGTCAGTAATTTTCAAGTTTTCACTGATCATCATGTTGGAGACATTTACCATCATACACACTCTTTTGGTCAAATTGGCCTAGTTAAACCACTATCCTAAGTTTAATTGACATCAGTGGAGCATTAATTGCCATCATCCAGTCACACCCATGCCTACCTACAGTCAAGGAGGCTAACTTAGCCTTCTCCTATAGTTAAGTAGGCTAACTGGAGAACTCCGGGGGTGATCTGTGTGACATTAATGCACCTAATTGCTAACTGGTGGTTACAATCAGTTCAACCAGTCAGTTACAGTTAGTTAAGGCACCTCCAGTCATTAAATATATTATTTCATGATTATTTATTATTATTTAATGATTTGGAGTCAACAAGGCACCTCCACCAACTTCTGATGGTCAGTTCAGCTTCAGTTAACCTCATCGGGGTTCATTGGAGTCATGGAGCACCAGCACTTGATGGTTGGATTGCTATGACATGTGTTTGATCTCCTTCAGTTGAGATTCAGTCATTTATTGCACTCCGATTTTAGTTAGGGTTTGGTGAGTCAATTAGGGTTTTGGTCAAGTGGTTAACTGAGTGAGATTGAATGGTTGAGAGTCAGTTAATCTAGACTCACTCACTAAATTTGAATTGTCTCCTTAGGTATTCAAATTCTTCATGGATTTAAGCCATTTCTCAGCATTGGAATTGTAACCCTTTATTGTTTATTAAATATACAGAGACGAAACCAATTTTGGTTCTGATTATTTCCAATTCATGAGTATTTGTTAATTATTCTTTGATGATTTTGATTCCTAGTTCCTAGATCATGTGCAAGAATTAATATGGTATCAGAGCTTACGGCGGGGTGAAGAACAATCTCTCAAAAACAAGATTTTTGATAGATTTCTCCATGAAAAGCGAGCAATAGCTCAAAATTCCAGCACTGCACCAGAAGCCAAGGCTTACCACTTAATAACCCAAGTAAAGAACTTGTTGATCAAGCTTGCTTGATTGACTATGCTGGGTGTGATGAAAGCCTAGAATGTGCAGGCTATTCAACCTTATTTTTCCCTTTCTGTTTTGATTTTTAGGTTTCTACAGGTGAAGCATTCGCTACAGCATATCCAGATGGCCTCCTTAGTACCTCTATTGACTCCATACAATTTCCACACATGGAAAAATAAAATGGATCTTCAGTTGCACTCTAAAGGACTCCATAGAGCCGCCATGGACACTGACGTTGAGCCTAGATCCACCATAGAAAAATCAATATTCTTGAACAAGAAGGATGAAGCCTTCGGTTTCTTGTGCCTCTCTATTTCCGAAGACCTTCTCTTCCATCTTACGGATTTGAAGACACCAAAAGAAATATGGGACAAATTGGAATATCTGTATGGAAAGCATGATGACTCAAGATTTTACCAACTCGAAAATGAACTCATGTCTCTCCAACCTTCCAATTTCGAGACTCTGAATGATTTCTTTATAAAGTTCAAGAATACTATTTTTCTCTTGAAGCAATGCAAAGTGGAGAAGGAGGATGAGTAGCTCATCCTAGCCATCCTCTCCAAACGTGGGGATGATTATTCATTTTTTGTTTCTACATTCTGTGCGGGGAATCTCACAACCCCCGGATGGAAGATGCCTACACTCAATGCCTTCATTGAGTCCCTAACTAGTGAACATGACAAGCTTGTCCAGATGGGGATCATCCGATCTTCCCATGATCAAGACCTCCATGTCTCGGGGCCCAAAGATGTGAAGGGTAAAGGAAAGCAGCAGAAAAATCAGAAAACTAAATTTGATGCTCCCAAGCCTAGAGTTGAAAATCAGCAGCATGATGAATCTTCCGGCTTAAGGAAGAACAAAGGAAAAGGGCACAATGGGAAAGAAAAAGTCAGGTGTTCTTACTGCGGGAAGGGTTTTCACCCTGAACATGCTTGCATGAAGAAAAATCTTGATGAAGCAACCTCTCTCCTTGAGAGTAATCACATCAATATTCCAGAGAGATTTCGGAGGAGAGATCACCAAGATCGGGAACCACAGCATGAGAAAGGTCATGCCCTCATGGCAAACACTTCGAAGTCCAAAGCACTGCTGATTGATAGTGGAGCTTCGAATCAAATGATGGCTAAGAAAGACTCCTTTTCATCCTTGGAGACCGAAAAATCCATCCCCATCCACATGGGAGATGACTCCACCATCATTTCCGAAGGACAAGGTACTGTAGATCTAGAAAATGTTTTTTTTCTAAAGTTTTGTATGTACCATCTCTAGCAGCAAATCTCCTTAGTGTCTATCAGATGACACATACAGGAATTCCTAAGAGAGTCTCTTTCAGCCCAAATGATATTGATATAACAGAAATTTCATCCAGGAAACTCATTGCAAAAGGCCTTGCAAATCATCATGCAAGAGCCTATGAGTTCTCTCACTTTGTTGCCGATGCAAATCCCACCGCTCTGCTAAATCATGGAAATGAGGTTAGTAGGTTGTGGCATGAGAGGTTTGGCCATCACAATTTCAAATATTTGCAGCAATTACAGAAAAACTCCATGGTTGAAGGCCTCCTGGTCATCAAGGCAACCACGGGAGTCTGCAAGGGCTGTGTGATTGGAAAACACCCTGAGCACAAGTTCAATCGGGAGAAGGAAAACCAAGCTACAAGCATATTGGGGCTGATACATTCTGATATCAGTGGTCCAATTCATGTCACATCCATGAATGGATCAAGGTACCTTCTTATATTTATTGATGATATTTCAAGGTATACATGGGTTTTCTTTCTCAAAAAGAAATCAGAAGTATGTGAAAAATTTTCTGAATTGAAGGCCTTGATCGAAAATGCCTCTGGGCTTAAGATCAAGATATTGAGATTTGATAATGGAGGGGAGTATGTTAGTAATTATTTTCTGTACATTTTCTCCCAAATTTGTATTCAGGTCCAACATTCAATTCCCTACACTCCCCAACAGAACAGAGTGGCAGAAAGGAAGAATCGGTCTCTCAAAGAGATGACCACCTGTATGTTGGAGTCAAAGAAGCTTGCTGCAAATTTGTCGGCTGAAGCTATGCATGCTGCAGAATACATTCAGAACAGGGTGCCACATTCATAAGTGAAATGAAAGAATCCTTTTGAAACATAATTCGGACACAAGCCAGATGTGTCAAACCTACGAGTGTTTGGGTCCATTGCATGGGCCCGGATTTCGCTTGAAAAAAGAAGGGCTTTGCAACCGTAGAGCATAGAATGTATGTTTATTTGGTATCCTAATGAATATAAAGGATTCAAGCTGCTGGATATCAATACCAAATAGATCATCATCGAGAGAAGTGTCAAGTTCAATGAGCCTCTTCAGGAGGTGGAACTAGTGAAGGAGAAAACTGCTGAATTTCCTTCCTATTCCACTGAATATTTGGATGATGAAATTGGGGGTGATGACCCTGATTTGGATCCTATGATTTATGATATCAATGTGAATCAATCATTAGATACTGAATCAAAACCTTAAGTGCAAAATCATCTTCCTACATGGGCCCAACAGACACTCTCCTCCGCAGGAGACAACATTGGAAATCCGGATGATCCAAGGAGAACCCGGTCTGATTTCCAAAGAGTAGGTATTGCGCTCTCTTGTTATGATAATTTTCTGTCTGAAAATTGCTATTTGATGATTAGTTCAGATCCAAAATCCTACTACCATGCTCGGAATGATCCGAGATGGCAAGTTTCCATGGATGAAGAGATGAATTCTCTTCACAAAAACACTACTTGGGAGCTAGTTTCTCTTCCTCCGGGAAGGAAATTGGTTCAATGCAAGTGGGTGTTTTAGACAAAGGTTGATGATGATGGAAGCACCTACAAATATAAGGCAATTCTGGTATCAAAAGGTTTCTATCAGGTCCAAGGAGTGGACTATCATGAGACCTTTGCACCGGTTGCAAAAATGGACTCCATTCGCCTTGTTTTGGCTATTTCCGCATCCAAGCACTGGGAGGTGCATCACATGGATGTTAAGTCAGAATTTCTACATGGATATATTCATGAGGAGATATACATGAATCAGCCTCAGGGATATATCATAGATCCATCTTTGGTTTGCAAGATAAAGAAGTCATTATACGGGTTAAAACAGGCCCCAAGAGAGTGGTATTCCAAGATGGATTCCTTCCTTCTCTCACAAAAATTTCAGAGATGTAGATCAGATCCAAATGTGTATTTACAGAATCATGATGGTAATATAATTATCATTGTTTTATATGTTGATGACTTACTGATCATAGGTATCACAATTGCCTCCACTTCAGCCATCAAAACTGCTCTCCATAATGCCTTTGAAATGAGTGATTTGGGGCTCGAAATCGAGCAAAATTCTGATGGGATTATGGTCACTCAGTCAAAATACATTTCAGATCTGTTAGTAAAGTTTAACATGGCTGAATGTAGGCCTGAACCATTCCCTTTCCTTTCAGGGATCAGCCTTGAAGAAGGAAAAATCACACCTCTCATGGACTGCACTATCTATCGACAACTAATTGGTAGCTTATTGTACTTGACACATTCTAGGCCTGATATTTGTTATGCCGTGAATGTTGTATCAAGATACATGTAGAAGCCTCATGATATTCATTGGAAGGAAGCCAAGAGGATCCTCCAGTACATTTAGGAACCAGGATCTATAGCATTCACTATGCTGCAGACTCTGAGCTAGAGCTAGTTGGATACACACATTCCGATTGGGTGGGTGATTCTATTGATCGAAAGTCAACTTCTGGATATGTATTCATGTTTGGTGGTGGCCCTATTTTCTAGTCAAGAAAAAAGCAGGCTTCCATAGCACTATCTTCTGCAGAGGCTAAGTATCGAGGAGTGGTGAATGCTTGCATCCAAGCAGTTTGGTTGCAAGGCATTCTTTCAGAGTTTGATCTTGGTAGTACTTTGTCCACTGTCCTCTTTTGTGACAACCAGAGTGCTATTAAGATATCCACAGATCCAGTTACCAGGTAGAGGACCAAGCATGTATAGATTCACATGCACTACATCAGGGAGCTAGTGCATGACAAGACCCTCATTCTGCAATACTGCCTGACTAATGAGCAGATTGCAGACATCTTCACCAAGAGCTTTTCAGAAAATAAGTTCACTTACCTCTGTTCACTGTTGGGGGTGAGTTCATCAGGGTGATCCAGACTAATTTTAGTGTTCAACTTGAGGGGGGGTTTTCCCTCTTTTCCTCACTTAGTTTGTTTTGAGCATTGTTTCAGTTTCAACATTGTACAGGGTGACCTATGGCCTTAGTTGCCAGGGCCCTAGCATTTTTATGCATATATGTTTTCTAACTCATCCTGAGTATAGTTTAAGGGGGGGTGTTGGAGACATTTACCATCATACACACTCTTTTGGTCAAATTGGCCTAGTTAAACCACTATCCTAAGTTTAATTGACATCAGTGGAGCATTAATTTCCATCATCCAGTCACACCCATGCCTACCTACAGTCAAGGAGGCTAACTTAGCCTTCTCCTACAGTTAAGGAGGATAACTGGAGCACTCCGGGGGTGATCTGTGTGACATTAATGCACCTAATTGCTAACTTGTGGTTACAATCAGTTCAACCAGTTAGTTACAGTAAGTTAAGGTGCTTCTAGTCATTAAATATATTATTTAATGATTATTTATTATTTTTGATGATCTGGAGTCAACAAGGTGCCTCCACCAACTTCTGATGGTTAGTTCAGCTTCAGTTAACCTCATTGGGGTTCATTGGAGTCATGGAGCACCAGCACTTGATGGTTGTATTGCTATGACATGTGTTTGATCTCCTTCAATTGAGATTCAGTCATTTATTGCACTCCGACTTCAGTTAGGGTTTGGTGAGTCAATTAGGGTTTTGGTCAAGTGGTTAACTAAGTGATATTGAATGGTTGAGAGTCAGTTAAGCTAGACTCACTCACTGAATTCGAATTGTCTCCTTAGGTATTCGAATTCTTCATGGATTTAAGCCATTGCTCAGCATTGGAATTGTAACCCTTTATTGTTTATTAAATATATAGAGAGGAAACCAATTCTGGTTCCGATTATTTCCAATTCATGAGTATTTGTTAATTATTCTTTGATGATTTTGATTCCTAGTTCCTAGATCATGTGCAATAATTAATACGTCAATCCTTCAAGAAATAAAAGACAATATCTCCTGGTAAAATTCCTCTATTTCATCTAAAAGTTGGTAAAACTCCATTTCAACCAAGTTCCACTCAAGTCTTTCCATCACCAAAACCAGTCAACTTAAAAATGGCAGCCCAAAATCAACCATTAGATATGATGGACCAAATGGTTGCAGCTAGGTATGCACCTTTAGTTTTTCCTCAGCCTTTGAATGCACTTCCTGGAGGTGATTACCAGAAATACCTGCCTAGGTTTAATGGACAAGGTGAAACTACAATCGAGGAACATTGGGAGGCTTTTCTCAGTTATGTTGATAATCAAAATATTGAAGCTAAGGATATATGGATGAGGATGTTTGTACAAAGTCTTGATGGAGATGTTAGAAAATGGTTCAGGGAGTTGCCTATAAATTCTATCACTATCATAGAAGAGCTTCAGGACCTTTTCATGAGACAATCGGGAGATACCAAGGATCATACCTATTATATAATTGAGTTTGGAGCCCTTAAGAGAAAGAAGGATGAAACCATAGCTAATTTTTCAAAGAGATTCAATAAAATATATGGCAGAATTCCTGCAGAAATAAAACCTTCAGAAGCATCTGCAAAACTCACATATGCAAATGCCTTTGATCATGAATTTTCCTTACTTCTAAGAGCAAGAAGAGTTGTTTCTCTATTGAACATGCAGGATGCAGCATTAGAAGTGGAGTCTAATATATTAGCTTTTAATAGATTGAAAGGAAATACAACTTAGCAGATATATGACAGGAAAGGTAAGAAAGAGGCAGTTCCAGGGGTTTCAACATCCCACTCTGCAAAAGGTAAAATTGATGAGATGGCCAAGCTAGTTAAGATCCTAACTGCAAAATTAAACAAGTTGGAACTAGAAAAGAATTCAAGCAAACTTGTTCAAGAGGGTGAAAGAAACCCTAACAATCAAAACCAATTTAGAAGACAGTTCGCACCTCGTTTCATACCTAGAGAATGAAGAAACAATGATATACAATGAGAAAGGAGAGAAACTGAGGATCAAAGAGTACCACCCCCTATTCAGAATAATGTTGTTGATGAAGAAGAAATTGAAGAGGAAGTGTTATTTGAAGATACAGATCAGGATATGAATTATTTTGGAGAGCAGTTAATTGAGGGTTTTGTGACGAAAGAAGAGTTTTTAAATTCAGAATACTATGATGCTGATATGTTTGAAACAGAAAATGATTTAAATCTGGAAATGACTACTGTAACTGCTAATGCATATCAGACTGAGCCAAAGAAAACTTTGAATTTGAGGTCAAGCCCAAAGGAAGTAGTTCAAAATCCAAAGAAGAGTTGTACCTACTAAATAGCAATCTGATCCTGTGTTAGAGAAAAATCAAATTTAGGATAAACAAAAGAATAATATGGAAGTTGAAGAGGTAAACAAAAGTGAGCAGAATTTTAATCTGGAAAATGAATTAGGAAAAATTAAGATTCCTATGCCTTTTACTGAGTTAATGAAAAATCCTTCTTATCAAGATTCAGTTCTTAAAATGATTGGTTCAGCAAACACTCAGCCTCTTTCTGATACAGTGAATTTACAAGAAGAAATCCCTAAAATCTTTATTGGATCAGCTTTAGCTGAAAAAACTAATAATGAATCTAGTGCATCACCTCCTTTTTATATCACACATACTATTCATGAACAAATGATACATAACTGTCTTTTGGATTCAGGAGCATCACACAACCTAATTCCAAAGGCTATCATGGAGGCTCTAGGTTTGAGTATAACAAAACCCTATCATGATTTTTATGCTTTTGATTCACGAGCTATAAAATGTTTGGGAGTGATTAAAGATATGGTTGTCAGTTTGGCTCAACTACCAATGAAGAGTGTGATTATGGATGTGGTAGTAGCAGACATTACACCTAAATTTGGATTACTCCTCTCTAGATCTTGGGAAAATAAAGTTGGTGGAACTTTACAAATGGATTTAACATATGCTACTATTCTTGTATTTGGAGGAGAAAACAGAAGGCTGTACAGAGAACTACAATTTGCTTATATTGTGACAGATGAAAAGAACCCTACAAATCATCCCCTGTATGTTGTTGATAAAGATTTGGGTACTTGTATGTTACATTTTAGTGATGATGATAATACTGTTGGTTTGTTACAAGTTGAAAAGGAAAATCCAATTAAATGCATTAGGGAACAAGAAGATGAAATTTGGAAATTATACTTTGATGGATCATCTTGTAAGGAAGTTGTTGGAGCAGGGGTTCTTTTAATATCTCCTAGTGGTGAAATAGTGAAGCTGATGTATAAATTAGAATTTATTACCACCAATAATACTACAGAATATGAAGCTTTGCTGTTAGGACTGAAAGCTGTAAAAGATTTAGGCATTCAACAAGTTTTTGTATATGGAAACTCCAAGTTGGTTGTTCAGCAGGTGAGGAACAACTATCAAGTGAAACAAGATTTCCTGACAGTCTATCGTAATGAGGTATGGGATATGATAGATAACTATTTTTTGGCTTTTAACATTACCTATGTTCCTAGGGACCATAATCAAACTGCTGATTCTTTGGCCTTAGCAGCCACACATTTTAGAATCCCCAAAACAACACAGCTAAAGTATCCTATTGAGGTTAGGTACAGGCCTTCTGTGCCTAATAACGTAAGGCAGTGGAAATTTTTTGAAGATGAAATTGAAATAAAAATATTTTTAGAGCTAACTAATGAGTTTTCCAATTCCTTGATTGATCAAGAAGATGATGATGAGGTTGAATATTCTAAAGATATTGCTGAAAATGAAATTGTTGGCCACAAGATTATTGAACTTAAAGGTAATTTCATTCTTAAAGGTTTGGTGCCACTAGAAAGAATATTTTCAAAAGATGATACACCTTGAAAACCTGTTGTATAGTCTTTGGAAGAAAATGTGGTGGACTGTAATATTGGTACTCTAGAACATCCTAGAATGGTGAAGATTTCAAAAGCACTCACAACAGAACAGAGAAATAGGTACATTAAGTTGTTAAAGGAGTATGTTGATGTTTTTGCATGGTCTTATGAATATTTGAAGACATATGATACTGGGATTATGCAACATAAAATACCTTTAAAACCAAATGTTAAACCTTTCCGGCAGAAATTGAGGATAAATCCAGCTTTGTTTCCTGTTATTGAAAAAGAAGTGAAGAAGTTATTAGATGCCAAGATAATTGTTCCTCTTAGGTATTCTTCATGGGTTGCAAATTTAGTTCCTGTCAGAAAAAAGAATGGAGAAATCAGACTATGTGTTGACTTTAGAAATCTGAATAGGTTTGCATTGAAGGATAATTATCCTTTCCCTAAAATAGAACAAATATTGCAGAAGGTTGTTGGGGCACAAAGGATTTCTATGGTTGATGGTTTTTCAGGATATAATCAATTTGCCATGCATCCTGATGATAAAGAGAAAACAACTTTTACTACTCCCTGGGGAACTTTCATGTATGATAAAATGCCTTTTGGGTTAATGAATGCTGGAGCAACTTTTCAAAGAGCTATGGATATAGCTTTTGTTGGGGAAAGAGACAGGTTTGTAGTGATTTACTTATATGATATTACATTCTTTTCGCAATCAGAGGATGAACATCTAAAAAATTTGAAACAAACTTTTCTAAAATGCAGAAAATATGGTTTATCTTTGAATCCAAAGAAGTCACATTTTGTTGTACAGGAAGGTAAATTATTGGGTCATTTAGTTTCAGCTGATGACATAAGGATTGATCCAGAAAGGGTGAAAGCAATACTGAAAATAAGTCTGCCTAGGAGCAAAAAAGATGTACAATCTTTCATTGGTAAAATCAATTTTCTACGTTGGTTTATACCAAATTTGGCTGAGACTATCAAATAGATTATAGCCATGCTGAAGAAGGACCAAGAATTCAAGTGGACTGCAGAAGCAAAGAATTCATTCGAAAAAATTAAGATTGCTCTTACCGAAGCTCCAGTATTAGTAAGTCCAGATTTTACAAAGGAATTTCTAACCTTTTCTTTTTCATCTGAAGATACATTGGTTGTTGTTTTATTACAAAAGAATAAGGATGGTCTTGAACAGCCTATTGCATTCTTCAGCAAAACTCTTAGAGATTCTGAGTTAAAAAACAACATTTTGGAAAAACAGCCTTATTCTTTGGTAAAAGCTTTGAAAATTTTCAGAATCTATGTTTTGCACTCCAAAGTTATTGCATATGTGCCTAATGCTGCCATAAAATATTTTTTGACTTAGCCTGACAGTGAGGGGAAAAGAGGAAAGTGGATTGCTAAAATCATGGAGTATGATGTGGATATCAAACCTACAAATCTAGTAAAGGGACAAGGTCTAGATAAGCTGTTAGCTGAATCAAATTGCCAAGCTTTAGGATTGCATTTGATGGAAGAACAACCAACACAGGAAGAAAATCAAGCAGAGCTGGAGAAAGAGAAGATTATGGATTTCTATTCAGCATCTACATGGTATGTCTACATTGTATATTTTCTATTGTACTTTCAATGTCCAGAACACTTAGATAAAAGAGATACTAGGTCTTTGAAGTTAAAAACTACTAAGTATTGTTTGGTAGAACAACAGTTGTTCTGGAAAGATCCAGGGGGTATTCTACTTAGATGCTTAGATAAACTTGAAATCGAAGGAGCAATTTCTAAATCTCATGAAGGTGTTTGTGGAGGTCATAAGTATTGGAAGGAAACAACATGTAAAATTCTAAGAGCTGGATACTATTGGCCCTCATTATTTTTAGATGTATATCAGCAGGTAAGAGCATGTATCCCTTGTCAGAAATTTACTGGTAAACAAAAGTTGTAGTCATTACCTTTAAAACCAATTGCAGTAAATGCCCCTTTTCAGCAATGGGGTTTGGACTTCATAGGAGAGATAAATCCATCTTCCTCGGGGCAACATAAGTGGATTTTGACTGCAACAAATTTCTTTACTAAGTGGGTGGAAGCTATTCCCACAAGGAATACCACAAATAAGGTGATCATATATTTTATTGAAGATAATATTCTTAGTAGATTTGGATGTCCACAGAGAATATTAACTGATAATGCAAAAGCCTTTAAATCTAAGGCTATGGGGGAATTTTGTGAAAAGAATGGCATCCTGTTGAAACATTCAACCCCTTACTATCCTCAGGGTAATGGTTTAGCTGAGTCATCAAATAAAAATATCATTCAGAGTATCAGGAAATTGCTGAAGCATAATAAAAAATCATGGGATTCTATGCTAAAGTATGCATTGTGGGTAGTCAGAATAATAGTTAAGCAAGCAATTGGAACTTCTCCTTTCCAATTAGTATATGGTACAGATGCATTTTCTCTTGCTCAGTTGGGTATCCCAGTGATGAATTTTTTTCAAGACTGTCAGGAAGAACCTAATGATATGCAGAGAAGAATTTATGCAATGATAGAGTTACAGCAGAAATGAGAAAAAGTGGAAGAAAAGGAACAACTATACAGGTTGAAGATTAAAGAAAGATTTGATAGGAGGATCAAAGACAATAATTTCTCTGTAGGAGACATGGTTTTGAGATGGGGTGCTAGGAAGGAGCAAAAAGGAAAGCATGGGAAGTTTGATAACCTTTGGAAAACAATACTTTTGTTCTACAGACCTTGGAGAGTGAGGAGTTGTCTAGTCCAGTTAATGGACGATTCCTCAAGCATTTTTACAGTTTTTGAAATCAATTCTGGTTTTTCATTATATATACCGGTCTGAATAAACAGAATAAGGACTTTATAACCCAATGGAAATTTTGTAGACTAGCAGATAGCAGTACAGAAGGCACTGGTCTACAGGTTCTTTAATCCTCACAAGGAGGACTTCATCCCGCAGCAGGAGCCAGATGTTAGGTCATGTTTTTGTCTTCCATTTTTTTTTATACTTTTATTCATATTTTGAATCTTACTTTTACTTTTTGTTTCTTGAATTTTTTTTTGATAGGGACAATGTTGATTTTAACCTTTAATTCTCATGATTTTTTATTTCTTAGCTTATTTTTATAAGTTTTGCTTTGATTTTATAATTGAGGGGTTTATATAAGGCATATATGGATTAGAAAAGTTTTATAAATAACATAAAAGTTAAATTTAGACCCCTAAACCAAGTGCAAACTCTTATCATTAACTTAAAATTGTGAAATCATTAAATTGGACTTTCTTGTAGCGCAAGACAAAAACAGATGCACTAGAGTGCTACAAGAAAATTGCGTGAGCTAAAATCATCATTTTTTGGTCCAATTTCTTTGGGATTCTGACACCTGAGGTGTCAATCACATTGTATGATGCATTTGATACGTGTCTTCTACAGTTTAATCACTGAAGCAGGTGGAATATCATCATAAGGATGAGATCGTGGCAGTTTCATGCAGAGCAGATATAATGATGACAATAGATTATAATGAGACAAACCTGTTTGGGATTATGTTTTTATCTGAAGGACACGAAGAGTAAGCGAATATCGTGGAGAGAAATCAGTGCTAAGTAATTGTGATTTTGAAACTGAATGAGAAATTATGGCTTTCAGCAATGGCTGGATGGAGTGGTCTAATCGGTCAGAGACAGGTGGAGCATGCAATTCGACACTTGACCATTGAAATAACTATATTCCAGCACTAGAATTGGTCATCTTAATAGGTGGTCTGCGTGCCATTGCCAGGGTTTTTTTAAATTTGGGGCTTTTTCTGAAGAAATGACTAACGACAAATTTGAAGGAAGAATACTAGTTTTAGACCTAATCCATGTTAAATGATGAATTATTAATCAATACATTTAAAGTATCCATCATTTAAATAGAGGAATTCAAAGTAGGGTCTTTTGGAGGTCCCTACTCTGTATTCTATGAGAGTTTGTTAAAGTTTGAATAAAATCAGACTATGGTGTATCAAAAGAAGTTGTTTAACCATAGTTCAAAATGAAAAAGAGTGGAAAGACAAATAGGGCAGAGCCCTCAGACTTAAGCTGGGTGAAGAATTTTCTAGATTGTGCACAGTTGTTTTCAGATGCAGGATGATTAATGTTTTTCAAAAAGATTGAAGGATATCATGCATAGGTGTCTTACAAATTTGCTCAATGCCTAGACAAAGACATAGTGTCTTTCGACACCTTAAAGTTCAAATTAACTAAGGAATTAATAGTTGAGGCAACAGGGATCCAGGACAAGGGAGAGTTATGGTTTAAAAAGGTTCCTTTCACCTTTAATGCTTAGAAATACTTGCTTCCTAGTGTGATTGCAGATTAGGGAAAATGTGTTCCAATCCAAAACTTTAAACCTGAATGGATGGATCCCATTAAAGTCTTGTAGAGTTATGTCACATATGAGGGTAGTTTTGCCTTTGTTTTCAAATATCACTTTAGGTTCCTCCAGCATCTTAGTGATGAGTCTAAAATGAACTTACCCTTCTTCTTTCTGAAAATCTTGGAAAAAATTTCATGTAGGGTGAGGGATCACCAAGATCATACCAAGCAATATGTTTTTCACCATGGACTTATTAAGCTCATCATAATCACTATATTGCAGAAAAGGGATAAGACTTGGGACCATTTCATTTTTTGGTCAGGTTTCAAAACTGATAAAGAGGAACATTCTCAAAGAAGACAAGTAGATAAAGGTCAAACTTTGATTAAGAAGCTTAGAAAAAAGGTAACAGTCAAGGATGAAGAAAATGTTAAACCAAAAGAAGTTTCAAACCAAGAAAATAAAAACTCTGAATTTGAACAACGAGTTAATGATTATGAGAGCAAGACTTTATAGTCAGAAATTAAAGAAGTTGAGCCTGTTGTAGATGTTGTACCTGCAGAATCAATTCAAGATGTAAAAGATGATATTGAGGAGCAAAAGCAAAGCCCTATTATAGTAATATCAAAGGAATATGAAAAATACTTATTTGATGATGATAAAATTCCTGTCACTAATGAAGCTAGGGTTTATGCTGAGCAAGAGCTTCACACTCATTGTGATGAGGAAGAAGTGTCAAAAAGGAAGAAAATGAAGGTTGTTGAGTTTGCTTCAATCACTCACCAAGGAAAGACTCTCAAGATGTTGGGAGAGATTGCTGCAGTTTGGAGACCTAAAACAAGACCTAAGAAAAAACTTAGGTTAAATATGAAAAAGCTGTTGAATCCCAAATTGGCTAAAGAAAAGGTTACACTAATAGAGGATTCATCTTTTGAAGACGAATTGGATGATAGTGAAGATGGAAATAAAGGTAAAAAGATAATAGAATCAAAAGGAAAATCTGTCATAACTGATACCAAGATCTCTGATATATTTCTGGAGATTCGAAATCAAATGTTTCAAGAACAGCAACAAAGTCAGGTAAAGACTTCTTGTTTAGAGAAGAAGGAGATAGTTGAAGAAGAAGTTCCATGCAATGCTGAAAATGAAGAACATCCAAGGTTTCCTGTGACTTCTACAGAACTTATGGAAGAGGATGAGGAAATTTATAAGAAGCTGAAAATCCCATGGACACTAGAAGGGATGCAAGCATTAGCAGGAGACAAATCTATTGATTCTGAAAAAAGAAAATTTACAAAGAAGCATTAAGCAATACAAGTATCAAATTGAGTATATGCATGAAACTAATGATGGGCTAGATACTGCAAACAGAAGACTTAGAGAAGATTTGGAGGAAGTTAATAGTCATTACCAGGAGTTGATTACAGTTTCAAGAGAAGCACTTAAAAGGAAAAGGAAAACAGAAAGATAGTTCACAGAGTTAAAGCAAACCATCCAGGACCTGCAACAACATAATGAAGAGCTAACAAGGAGGATTGTAGATATGGAGACAGACCAATTGAAGGCAAGAAGGAAAGCTCAAGCCTTGGAAGGAATTGCTTTACTAGCTGAAGCAGCTAAAGATTTGTAAATTTAGTCAAGACAATTAGTTATTAGTTAAGTTTGAAAAGTTATTTTATTTTTGTAAGAATGATTTAGATGGAACTATTCGATAGGTAGTCTTAAAACAGTTAGGGTGCAGTTATTCAACTAATTTTGAAGAATAGGATAAATGTAAGTCTGAAAGAAGACAAATGGTTCAATTTTTTGCTGACAAGGGGAGGCTCTCAGGCTTTGTTTATGAGCTAAGCAAAAAATCTTATGTGTTTTTTGAAGACTGAACTATGAAATATATGCACTATATGCCCATCAGATTATTGACTGGTTTCATTTATAATTTGTGTTAACTACTGAGCTGGTATATTCATTTCTTGTTTGATGTTTTTATGCTTGGAATGCTTGCTAACTCTGGGTGAAATTCAGTATTGTGTTTTCTATTGGATTACGGTTTATGTGTGATGCATCTCAGTCATTCAAATGCTGATGATTTAGTGTTTACTTTGGTTTTATGAATGTTTTCCCTCTTGTCTCCAAACTGCTCAAGCAAAAAACCTTGAAAACCCTAAAAACCCTAAGCAAAAAATCTTATGTTTTTTTTGAAGACTAAACTATGAAATATATGCACTATATGCCCATCAGATTATTGACTGGTTTCATTTATAATTTGTGTTAATTATTGAGCTGGTATATTCATTTCTTGTTTGATGTTTTTATGCTTGGAATGCTTGCTAACTCTGGGTGAAATTCAGTATTGTGTTTTCTATTGGATTACGGTTTATGTGTGATGCATCTCAGTCATTCAAATGCTGATGATTTAGTGTTTACTTTGGTTTTATGAATGTTTTCCCTCTTGTCTCCAAACTGCTCAAGCAAAAAACCTTGAAAACCCTAAAAACCCTATTTTACTTTATTGTGATTATTGAGATTGTGTTGGCTTGTTCTCTTGTAGTCTGGGAACAATTTATGGCACTAACACAGCCAAGACAAACCATGTGGGGAGGCTCTATGGTTGGGAGGTCTGAAATAGACCGGAGACACTAAGAGTCATGACCAAGAGGGATTGGTCAAGCATTCACAATGAAGTGAAAGAGGCTGAGAGCATGAAAAGCCATAGCAGTGGTGTGGGTTCCAGGATGGAACAAGACAAACAGGGGAAAAATGCTTGCTGCTCTCTCTTGCCTTTTTTATTATATATATATATATACTTATACTTATGCATTGTGAAAACAAAGGATTGTTGAATGCATGTATGACCGGAAATAGAATGTGTTTAATTGCTTAAAGTAAATTATGAATGATGGAATAGTTAATTCCCTACCCAAGAATGGACATGAATGAGCTCATGTGCCTGTTGGGAAGGCATGAAAAATATGAAAGTCTCCTTGATGAGACTTGGACTGTCATGCCAATTGGGCAATTAATTCACTGATATTAATGCCTATATTATACTTAGTCTAATAGAATTTCAATGATGCATTTCACAGGTGAGAAAGGTGAAATCCAGTGGTGTACATTGACCATGGTAGTAGAACAAAAGCTGTTGGACTTGGCTGGAAGTCTCCTTCAAACGATTTCCAGGACCCAAGAGAATCTTGGAGAGATGCTCAAGATACAGAAAAGGCAGAATGAGATGAACCACTAGATTTTGCAAGACTCTATTGGTTTGCAAAAGGAGGTAAAAATCCTTTTGGGGGCAATTCGTAAAGGCAAGGAAAATTGATCAATGATGGGACATTCGTCCAAGCAATCCATTAAGAAACGTTCCAGGCATGAATACTCAAAGGAAATTGAGCAGGTAAAGATGAAGCAACCAGCGAAATGTTGGGAATGCGAAGGACATCATTTATGCCGGGATTTCCCAACGAGGGAACATAAAGAGGGCAGCAGCCATAAAATTCCTAGACTTTGCGATAAGCTGAAAGCTAAGAACCGGCAAGAGAAGCTCATGGAAGCTAAGGGGATTGGTCCTAAAAGTTCAAAGTAAATAATTGAACATGGGACAGATCTTTAAATTTTTGAAATTTTGATGTGAAAATTGTATATGCATTCCGATGTATTGGAACACTGAGTACAGTGTTATTTCTAGGGGGAGGGAATTGTAATATCCCCGGTTTTGACCTTCGTTGCATTAAAAGATACATGATGTATATGTTTTAATTAATCATGGTGTGGAGCTAAAGGTAAAATCCCCACCATCGATTTGTTTGTGTATGTCTTGGCAATAGGGATCGTTGCCATCGTATATCATGCTATTCGACACATTACAGATTTGGCCATCATGTAAATACGCACATTAATTAAAATAAACCTACAGCCAGCTACTATGGTGCAACGTTAAATGAAAAGGGCATGATTCCTAAGATTAAGGGGGGGTGTCTAAACCATGGGAGTCATTGGGAGTTTTCCATGTGTCGACCACCCACTAAAATTCTACTATTCGATTAATTGGGAGTAGTTATGGCTGGGGGTGGTGGGTGGTAGGATTTCCAGTCCTTTCCCCACATCCACTCCACCAACAAGCTTGCTCTTCCTCATGCGAAGGGCAGGGGGATGGTCACCATTCGTCCCACTCTCCCATGATCCCATTTCTTCAGATGTTCTGGTCTTGCTTACACACACACAGGGTTCTAGTTTTTCCTACCACCGTGAGTCGTTCTGGACATCCTCACATAGAGAGAGTTGTTCTGTTCACTCTCCTCATGCACCACTTTGGGATTTCCCTCCAGCATTTGTTCATCCTCACGCATAGATCAGAAATTGGTATGGGTTTCCTCATGTAGGGGTTGGAAGACTGTGATCTCACGTGACGAGCTGGAATATTAGCCTGAAAGGCATGGTTCTGCTGTTTATATGCTTTCCCTATCAATGCTAGGAATCTGTCTTCTTCCCCACCTGTGGACTATGTAAGGTTCCCATTGTTTCATTATAATATTGGGTTGTCTATATTTCCCTGGGGTTTGGCTGCTGCGTGTGCACAATATCTTGTGGGGTTGCTTCTGAGTTTTTCTGGCCATGCTAGGGCCAAGAACAACTCTGAATCATCTTGTCTGATCTGAGTTGTGTTCACCCTTTCATTTGCATTGTCACCTTGTTGTCTTTATTTTCTTCACAAAGCTGTGAATTGTTTGTTTTACTGCGGTATGCAGTGGTTGGTCTTCGGACTGTTAGGAATAGGACTAGAGGCTGGGTATGCTTGAGAAAACTAGTGTTTGGAGCCACTCAAATAGATTTAGACTAATGGCTTTCTTCTCCACAACCCTTGAAGAGTATTGGAAAGGGAAGTCAAGGCCTGAGGGACTGTGAAGCAGAGAAAGGACTGATTCCTGGTGTTGGGTGTGTGTATGTTTTACAAGTCAGGTTAACTTGAGTATAGGTGTCCTTAGCTCTCCATTGAGACCACCAGCTTAGCATTTAGCCTTCCTAGCTCCTTGACGGCTTGATAAACCCTACTGTGTGGGCTTGTCTTATTTGTGTACCTTGGATATGTGCAAGCCTGCTTTAACCCTTATTCCTTGAGGAATGATGCCCAGCTCAAGTGCGGCAGTGTTGCTAAGAGATTGATGAGCACGCTGGCCTATGGTTGGGTGGAACATTGCAGCAACGTAGTTGGTTGCAGGACGAATTCTTTTTAAGATAAGTATTCTTAACTATTCTGTCTCTGCAGTGTATTTACGGATTAATGAATATGATGAACATGTGGTATGCTCGAATGAATGTGTGTTTTCTTCTGCTATCATTTTTTGTTTTAATCTTTAGATTTCAACATTATGTCTATTCATGTTCATGGGGCTATTTGGCTAGAGGTTTTTGATGATTTAGTCACGGATCAAAGGGTCGAGGACATTACAGGAGGGGTGTCATAGAAGAAGTCAGAGTTCTACATGAGCTCTATCTTAGTGGACTGTATACTGTGTACCCAGTATTTTCCCACCTTGAGGTGTAATTGGGATAGGGATAGGACCCCGGTATACACTGCAAATAAATTATTGTGGGAACACAAATACCATGGCTACTACAGAGAAATATGTGAACATTTCATCATGTCATTGTACACTCTAATTTTCCTGACCGAATGCAACTGCATGTCTGAAGAGGCATTCAAGGTCATTGAGGAATATGGAGACTACTATTTAACTAAGGAAGGTATGTATATCAGAATGTATGGGGGTTCTAGAGCACCTTCTCTACTCCCTGAATATGCCATTGATTATGTGCTGCATAAAGAAGCAGTCAGGCGGGTATATCTTGATGGTGTGGGGAGTTTTTTGTTCAAGCATAAAAAGGGATCATTTCCTACCATACCTTTCTGGCTATGGAGTTATAAGTTTTCAAAGGTAAAATAAACTATAGAATTTGTGCAGGAGCTGGAGCACTTCCATTTTGGTGAGATGAACTTTCACAGGAATGACTCTCGGAATAAGGTAACAAAACATTGCAAAGAGGAAAACGTTCATTTTGAGTATACTAACTTTTGGGACAAAGACAAAGAAATGTTCAGGAGTGCAAAGAATATGACTGCCTTAAAGAAGAGATTTAAACAGAAAATCACTACTGTAGGTAGAAAATGAAAAACTGTATAGAAGACTAAGACATTTGAAGAAGAAGAGATGAGAAAGAGAGAAGAAGATGCTAGAAGGCTAGTACAAGAGGTAGAAATATGGCTAAATAATGAAGAAGAAGAAAGAAAGAGAGTTGCAGAGGAAGCAGCAAAAAAGGAAGAGGAGGAGAGAAAAAGAAATGAAGAAGCAGAGATAAAGAAAAGACAAGATGAAAGTGAGGGTCTGAGATTAACAAGATCTAAAAAGTATAACCAGACTACTGACCCGATAGATACACAAGAGGAACATGATCATACATATCAAGGGCATGGACAAGATAATCCTAATCCCCGGGAGCCTACTGCAACTTCTGGTAGCACTCAAGGGCAAGCTGTGTTTTTTGGAATGAATTTAATACCTTTCATGAAGAAAGAAGGAGAAGAGGTCCCTGATCTCAGCACCATTTTCTATGACAAGGATAAGAAAATGATTGTCAAAAGAACCGAGAAAAAGGTTGAAACAAGAGGACAATCAGGAAAGATGATAACTGATAAGACTTTGGTGTATGGGACAGATGTAGATCCAAGATTGACAGCAAGAGCTAGGGTGGCATTAAACCAAGCTACTGAAGATAATGTAGATAGGTTGATGATGAATCTTGAGGAGTCAAAAAAGAATGTAGCTCAATTAAAAGAAACACTAAATAAAGAGAGAGATGAAGGCCAGAAGTTGAAGAGGAAATTTGAGGACATGCAGAATGAAGTGAGGACTTAAAAGACTGAACTCCAGAATTTGCAGTCCAACAAGGAGGCTTTAGAAATTTCTGCAGGAAAAATGGAAAAAGATGCTCATAATAGCTTAGCAGAATTACAGAGGCTATAGCTAGAGCATCAAGTATTGAAATCTGAGAAAGATAACCTTCAAGTGTCGAAACTCTAAGTGCAGAAAAAGTCCAGTTGCAAAACAGGGTCATTGAGTTAGAATCAGAGAAGGCTGCCACTGAAGAAAAAGAGAAACAGTATCAAATGCAGGTAGCAGTTTTGGAGGGACAAAATGCTTCATTGACAGCATCACTGAAAGATGCAAGTGAATAGAAGATAGATGGACAGCCTTTGAAGGAACATGTTCTAGCTCAAAGAAGAAGAATCCACGAACTACAAATATGCATTGAGGAAGAAAGGTGTAAGATTTTTCAAATAGATAGCATATTAGAAGAAATCTTGGACACCACATCTTATTTTGTGGACAAATCTCAAGAGATTCTGGAGATTCTAACAGGAAGAATAGTGTGGATAGAGACAAATGAGGAAACCCATGCGGAGCTACCAGTTAAATATCGACAGAGTTTAAAGCAGGATTATGATTTGTTGGAGTTTGCAATCAATACTGTGGAAGAATTCAAGAATACTATAAAGAAAATGAGAGGAGCATGTGCGGAATACTGTAGAAGAGTGCTGGTCTGTAATGTTCCAAGTCTGGTGTATAGACCTGAAAGCTCTCCAATTCTGTTAATTGTATTAAAATTTCTGAACTGGAACTAGTTTATGCAATGACTCCTCTGACTGGGAAAATAAAGGGTTTATTCTGGGAAATTTTGCAGACAAAAGGAGGGAGCAGCGGGCAGCAACCAAAGACAATAAGACATTGAATTTCCTCTCCCCTAACACATTTAGATCTGGTGCCATTTAGGGTTCAGAATCCGCACTGCGGAAACGTACTACCACGCTTCTGGGCAGCCAAACCGTACAACTAAGGAGAGTAGTTCGGTCTGTTTCAACCAGGGGCTTCTAGAAACTTGCAGAGGTTTATTTTAGCATTAATATAACATGAATAAAGGATTTATATAGTTCATTTATGTTCTGGAAAGTTCTAACAAGTTTCGGTTGAATTTGGGATTTTTGGCAGTTTTGGCCAACAAGAACCCTGCGCAGAGAAGGATGCAAAAGGGTGGTATGACCCAAAAAAAATGGTTCTGGAGGTTGATATGGGAAATTAGGCCTGTTACTGACCTACAGGAACTTACAGAGCTCAGTTTGAGTTTACAGAACCTATTTTGCATCAATTTCAATAAAACTAGTTATTAAAAACTAGTAATCTAGCTAGGGTCTTAAAAGGACTATTAAATCACCTCAAATTAAATTCTGTGAAACATGAGATTTATAAAAGAGATAAATATGGGTTCTCTGAACATGAAAATTTATTTCAATCCCTTTCCCATCATGGAATTTTCATTACAAAACTCATATTCACTCAATTCCCCCCCATACAGTGATAAAATAGGATCTTTTAATGAAACTGAGATGATATTATTTAGGGTATGAGATATCTCGACCTGATAAATGTAATGTTCAAAGTATACTGACACTATATAATTTAAATAACATTATTTACTGACCATTACAAAAGGCTTCCAAAATTAAGGGGCAGGAGGCCCGAATCTTGACCAGCAAAGGGGCTGTGAACATAGGTGAAGCATGGGCTTCACTGGATTTCGACCTGAACTTGATGGAGGCTGTAATAACTTCTAGAATAAGCTTCAATGGCTGACATTAGCGCTCCATACCTGCAATAGATAGAAAGGGAGATAGAAGAGAAGGGAGGAGGGGTTTGGGGACCATCACCCAATGTTCTGAGGCACAACACTCAGAGAGTATGCTCACATAGCATAACCACAATATCAAATCATCCAAAATGAATCAATGGGGTCGAATTCACCTTTAATAGAGTGTTGAGTGACCTTCTTAGCATGTGAGGATCCAAGGTAACCTGTGAGAGCAAGTCAAACCTCAACAAACCCTAACCCTAGCCACATAGGCGCCTCCTTTGGAAAATTTAGCAAGTAGGACCATGTAGAATTATTTCTAAGTTCAATTCCTCCTTCATAATTAGAAACTGTGCCCTCTCTAAGTCAAAAGTTTCTTCTTTTGAGTTATGACACCCTTTTTGCTTTTCCAGACTCTTATGAAAACTGTTCTTTCCTTTGAAAACTTTCCTGCTTTTCTCTGACTGCTTTTCTGAGTTCCATAAGAGGAAACTGCACCCTCCTTTTTAAAAAATTGCTTGCTTTATGCCTGACTGCTTTTTTTATCTGCTTTTTGGTACTTTCCTCTTTGTTTCCTATGACAGCTTTTGTCATAGTGTTTCCTCTTTCCTTCCTTGGCTAGTA
>LPNX010380608.1:78854-113694 GCA_001517045.1 Pseudotsuga menziesii
GCCATGAAAACACCAGTCAATGGCCTCCCCATCAAGATGTAGGGCTGCCAACTTAATGGCATCCCTTTCTGCCATAGGATTCAGCTGGAAATATGTATCCATTTTCTGAATCTAAGAGCTTACCGAGCAATTTGAAGTGCCATCAAAATATGGCAAGGTGATTCTCCCTATGGCCTTCTTTAATTCATTATTCTGATATGAATTCCTTGCATCCCCTCTTGGCTTCCCCCTAAATTGAGTCTCACAGAAATCTCGGAATGGCAAAGCTCTTCTGCATTCCTCACTCAAAGATTGGTAGACAGAAAATTTTTCTTCCCATGTAGCAATGGTCTCAGCCTGGGCTTCAGGATCTTCTTTAGGGGTTTCTACAAATTTGGGCATGGTAGGTCTTGGATGCAATTTTTGTTCCTCTCTAAATTCAAGTGGCCTATTGTGAGTCCCAGTCTTGGAAAAAACACTCCCCCCCATGACCTTTCTTTCTTCATATTGGGAGCCAATACTACTCCCTTCCCCATCTTTCACTCCCAGCTGTTTAGCCAAGAATTCTCTGGTCTCTTGACCATAATGTATGATGTTTTGGAGATGTCTTGTAGACCTCTCATCATGTTCTTAACAAAATTCCTAAATTCATCTTTTTCATCTCTTTCTTCATGAAACCTCCCATCTACAGATTCTACTTCCTCCTCTTGAGTAATCTTTCTTTTGATGTCTGAATTGTATTTTGGGCCCATCGTGTAATATCAAGAGCAGGTATGGAGGACCATGCTCTGATACCACTGTAATGTTCCAAGTCTAGTGTACAGACCTGAAAGCTCTCCAATTCTGTTAATTGTATTAAAATTTCTGAACTGGAACTAGTTTATGCAATGACTCCTCTGACTGGGAAAATAAAGGGTTTATTCTGGGAAATTTTGCAGAAAAAAGGAGGGAGCAGCAGGCAGCAACCAAAGAAAATCAGACATTGAATTTCCTCTCCCCTAACACATTTAGATCTGGTGCCATTTAGGGTTCAGAATCCGCACTGCGGAAACGTACTACCATGCTTCTGGGCAGCCAAACCGTGCAACTAAGGAGAGTAGTTCGGTCTGTTTCAACCAGGGGCTTCTAGAAAATTGCAGAGATTTATTTCAGCATTAATATAACATGAATAAAGGATTTATACAGTTCATTGATGTTCTGGAAAGTTCTAACAAGTTTCGGTTGAATTTGGGATTTTTGGCAGTTTTGGCCAAGAAGAACCCTGCGCAGAGAAGGATGTAAAAGGGTGGTATGACCCAAACAAAAAATGGTTCTGGAGGTTGATATGGGAAATTAGGCCTGTTATTGACCTACAGGAACTTACAGAGCTCAGTTTGAGTTTACAGAACCTATTTTGCATCAATTTCAATAAAACTAGTTATTAAAAACTAGTAATCTAGCTAGGGTCTTAAAAGGACTATTAAATCACCTCAAATTAAATTCTGTGAAACATGAGATTTATAAAAGAGATAAATATGGGTTCTCTAAACATGAAAATTTATTTCAATCCCTTTCCCATCATGGAATTTTCATTACAAAACTCATATTCACTCAATTCCCCCCCATACAGTGATAAAATAGGATCTTTTAATGAAACTGAGATGATATTCTTTAGGTTCTGAGATATCTCGACCTGATAAATTTAATTTTCAAAGTATACTGACACTATATAATTTAAATAACATTATTTACTGACCATTACAAAAGGCTTCCAAAATTAAGGGGCAGGAGGCCCGAATCTTGACCAGCAAAGGGGCTGTGAACATAGGTGAAGCATGGGCTTCACTATATTTCGACCTGAACTTGATGGAGGCTGTAATAAATTATATAATAAGCTTCAATGGCTGACATTAGCGCTCCATACCTGCAATAGATAGAAAGGGAGATAGAAGAGAAGGGAGGAGGGGTTTGGGGACCATCACCCAATGTTCCGAGGCACAACACTCAGAGAGTATGCTCACATAGCATAACCACAATATCAAATCATCCAAACTGAATCAATGGGGTCTAATTCACCTTTAATAGAGTGTTGAGTGACCTTCTTAGCAGGTGAGGATCCAAGGTAACCTGTGAGAGCAAGTCAACCCTCAACAAACCCTAACCTTAGCCACATAGGCGCCTCCTTTGGAAAATTTAGCAAGTAGGACCATGTAGAATTATTTCTAAGTTCAATTCCTCCTTCATAATTAGAAACTGCGCCCTCTCTAAGTCAAAAGTTTCTTCTTTTGAGTTATGACACCCTTTTTGCTTTTCCAGACTCTTATGGAAACTGTTCTTTCCTTTGAAAACTTTCCTTCTTTTCTCTGACTGCTTTTCTGAGTTCCATAAGAGGAAACTGCACCCTCCTTTTTAAAAACTTGCCTGCTTTATGCCTGACTGCTTTTTTTATCTGCTTTTTGGTACTTTCCTCTTTGTTTCCTATGACAGCTTTTGTCATAGTGTTTCCTCTTTCCTTCCTTGGCTAGTATACTTGTCCAATGCGCCCCACCTGACTAGGCAACTTATTTACACCTCATAAATTAGAAATAATAATTAAAATGGAAAATAAAACTTAGATACATGCCTTACTTCATTAATTATTACAAAATTTCCCTAGGGAGCATGATTAATGTCAAATTGAGCCCCTCCTAGGAGTCCAGTATGGTCAACACTTTAATGGCCACTTTGAGGGGACATGACATGGTCACATACAATAGATGCCAGGTTTTCATAGAAAAAAGATTGGATGTGATACCAGAACATGAGTTGTTCATTGAACATCTACAGAATAGGTATCAAGAATATGAGCAGGAGATCCAACAAGTCAAAGATCTAGATGAACATATTCTGAAGAATGCAGTGGTTCATGCAGCAGTAAGTATCCACATACTAGAATACCAGTTGCGCCTGAGTCCAGAGAGAATAGAAGTAGTTAAGAATCAAGCTGCTAAGTATGAGATAAATATCCGTTTTCTTGAACCCTCCAATTTTGAAGGCATAGTAGCAGAGGCCCGGGCATGGAAAAAGTTCATAAATGACCAAGCAGGCCCCTCTTCATAAATTGTTCTATTAAATTTTGATGTAAAATGTAATATATTGTATAAATTATGAGCACTTACTACAAGACAAAATTTTGAGATCGAAAGGTTGGGGAAGCCCAAAAGTCATTTTGGGGCAGCCCAAAGGTTTTTCTTTTTTGTATAAATATAGGAGAGTTTAGATGTAGAAATGGGGGGGTTCATTCCCAAGCAATTTTTTGAAAGATATTGTAATAAGAACTACTTCCTTTTGCAATAAAGAATTACAAGTTTCTGCTGGAGAAATTTTGGTGGAATGTTTCAAATGCTTTGCTATGGATCAGTTGAATGTGAACTATTTCATTTTCATCTTATGTCCATTAACTGTGAGATCGTTCTAACTCATTGCATTTCTGTTTATGTTATGAATGTCTTATAGTTTATTATGTGAAATTTCCACTATGATTAATGAAGGTTGTCATAAACAATAAGCTATCATGTTGTTCATATTTCTATTAATGTTCATGTGTTCTGAAATAAGTAACAATTATCTATAATTTTTCTTAATGCATACACAAAAATACATTACTCATTGATAACTGATAATTTTTCTCCCTAGGGATAGGTTAGTTAGTTAAATTTGGTTTCTTGCTGTGTGTGATTTAGATGCGAGAGAGCTAAGATGAGAGGTAAGAACCTACGCATCACATTGTGACACTCCTCGTTATCTCCATCAATCTGCATTTTTAGATAGGCACTTGCACATCATACTTAAGCAAAAAAAACTAAAAATATATACAGTGGACTGGGCCGTAACCGGTAAAACCTTTTAATTTGTTACTTGACCTACGGTAGCCGGATCGTAAACTGGATGGATTCTCCATACCAAATAGTAACGGGCTAGTTGGGAACGTTTATTGGGGAGAATCCCTAACTCTTGTTACCTGTGATTTTCCAGGCCTCAACAGGTGCTCAAATGATTCTTTGGGCAGTGGCTTAGTGAATATATCTGCAATCTATTCCTTTGTATCAATATACTTCAATTTGACAATTTTTTTTTATACTTGTATTAAAAAATGATACTTGATCGGGATATGCTTTGTTTTAGAGTGCATAACAAGATTTTTGGATATGTTTATAGCACTTGTATTGTCACAATGTATAATAATGGGGTCTTCATATTTTACAAGTAAGTATTCCAATGTCTACTTCATCCAAATGACTTGGGTACAACATGATGCAACAACAATATACTCAGCTTCTGATGTAGACAATAAAATGGAGGATTGTATTTTGCTTACCCATGACACCAAACAATATCCTAGGTAGAATGTTGTTGCACTACTGACTTTCCTCTCATTAATACTTCCTGCTCAATCTGCATCAGTAAATGCTTTTAGAGTGAAGTTATATCTTTTTTGATACCATAATCCATAATCCACAGTTGCTTTTAGATATCTAAAAATTTTCTTTGCTACAACCACATGCGTTTCTTTTTGCGTTGAATGGAATATGGAAATCAAACCTACATCTTGCATTACATCTAGTCTTGTAGTTGTTACATATAATAGACTACCAATCATTGACCTATACACAGTATGATCTATTTCTAAATATTCATCATCCTTTCTCAATTTACAACCTGTGACCATAGGAGTACTAACCAGTTTGGATTCTTCCATTTTGAGTTTTTTCAGCATTTCTTTGATATACTTTGTTTGAGAGATGAAGGTCCCTCTTTCCAATTGAGATACTTGTAATCCTATAAAGAGCATAAGTTCTCCTAACATTGACATCTCAAATTCTTTCTTCATTTCTAAAGAAAATTTTACACTTAGAATTTGTAGATCACTTCCAAATATGACATCGCCTATGTAGACTACAATAATTATCATATTTTTTTTTTCAAATTTTATGTATAGATTAATGTCAGTGGCCTCCTGTATATATCCTTGTTGCTTCAAAATAATTGCCAAGTCTTGAGAACCATGCTCTTGGAGCTTGTTTAAGACCATAGAGTGCCTTCTTAAGTTTGCAAACATGATTTTTATTTTCTAATAAGATAAAATGTTCAGGTTGCTCAACATAGACTTCTTATTCAAGTTCTCCATTAAGAAAAGCAAATTTTACATCCATCTGATATAATATGAAGTTCTTGTAACATAAAAATGCCAAGAACATTCTAATTGCTTCAATTGTTGCTACAGGTGCAAAGGTTTATTAAAATCAATACATTCCACTTGAGCATATCTTTTACATACTAAACTTGCTTTGTTTCTTATCACTTTTCAATTTTCATTTTTTTTTTTTTGAAGACCCACTTGGTTCCTACAATATTCTTGTTTGCAGGTCTTGGAACTCCTTCCCAAGTTTGGTTTTTCTCAATTTGATCCGACTCTCTGTACATGGCTTTGATCCAATCATCATTTTTGCTAGCTTCTGCAAAACTCTTAGGTTCGACTGCTGATAGTGAAGCTTGTTCATTGAATAATAGTTTCCTTCTTGTACTTACTCCAGCATCTTTGTCACCCATGATTTGTGTCTCGGGATAATATTTTTGTATTCTCCTAGATGGAGATTTTGTATCAGATCTTGGAGAGTATTCACCTCCACTTTCCTATGAGTCTTGTTTTTCTACTCTTTCTTCTGCTTCTTCAAGAGCATCCTCCTTTTATGAACTTTATTCTTTTTGTTTATAATTTATTTCTTCTTCATCAGTTTCTTCAACATCCTCACTTACTTGGATTTGTATTCTTGAATTAATAATCATCAACTATTACATTTTTACTTTCTATAATCTTGTGTGCCTTTATATTGTAACATCTATATGCCCTTTTTGTGGAAGAATATCCAAGAAATATGCCTTCATCTATTCTAGAATCAAACTTTCCTAGATTATCATCTTCTCTCTTTATGTAACATTTACTTCCAAAAACTCTAAAATATTTAACTGAAGCTGGTCTTGTGAACCATAGCTCATAAGGAGTCTTGTTACTATTTACTCTGATTTGTCCTCTATTTTGTATATAGACAGCTATATATATTGATTCTCTCCAATATCTATCAGGGATTTTTGCTTCATTAAGCATAGCTTTAGTTGCTTCCTGAATTGTCATGTTCTTTCTCTCAACTACTCCATTTTTCCAAGGAGTTTTTGTTGCTGAAAACTGCCTCTTGATTCCATGAATTTAACAAAACTCATTGAATTCATTTGAGGTGAACTCTCCACCATTATCTGATCTTAGACATATAATATTGCAGTTTGCTTGATTCTCAACAAGTGCTTTGAAAGATTTAAATTTCATAAAGACTTCTGATTTTTCTTTAAGAAATGTCACCCAAGTCATCCTTGTATAATCATCGATTAATAACATAAATTGATATTCACCTTGAAAGATTTTAGTCCTTGTTGGTCCACAAATATCAGTGTGAATTATTTCTAATGGGTGAGAGGTTGTATGGTCTTTGATTTTGAAGATTGATCTCATTTATTTCCCATGAATACAGTGTCTACAAACATGTTGGAAGATGTCTTACATCTCCCTTCTGACTAATTTTTACAATATTGTTGAAGTTAAGGTGCCCCATCCTTATATGCCATAGAAAAATTTCATCAATTTGGCTCAAATAACATTGTTCTTCATTTTCTAGAATATACACATTGCTTGGAGTTCTTACAGCAATCCCAACAAGTTTTCCTAAATCTTCTCTTCTTATTTCACATTTATTGGAGTCAAATATATATATGTGTCATTGATCACATGTTTATCTCACACTTAAAATATTTGGTTTTAAGTTCTTTACCAGCAAAAAATTTTAAGCTTTCATTTTGTCTCTAATAGCCATTGTACCTTTCCCAATTATTTTGGAGGATAAATTATCTCCCAAAGTGACTTTTCCTTTTTTTTTCTTTTTAGGCTTATGAATTTATTTGGATCTCCTATCATCTGTTTTGAGCATCCACTATCCACATGCCATATATATTTTTTTTTTTCCTATAGCACATAGATATAATGAACATTCCATGTTATCCTTCTTCTTCCAAGCTTTCCTCTCCTCTTTGTCTTGATATTTTGAGGTGTTATCCATAGGAACCACTAGTTTGCAATTTCTAGCAATGTGTCTTAGATTTCCACATTTGTAGCATTCTATACTATAACTCTGTAGAGGAGCAAAAGAATTATAGCTTCTTCCCTCTGGATTTCTTCTACTACCACTTTTATTATATAAGGAAGTTTTTGGTGTAATGCCTTTCTCAATAGGAACCATTAGTTTACAATTTCTAGCCATATGTCCAAAATTGTTTTTTTTAGATAGAAATGGATATATTATATTAGTGACAGTGGTGTAACCACTATAATAGAACGACAAAATGAAAATTTTCCCTTTGGGAGAGGCAATAAAAATACAAAACTACAACCCTTATTTTGTTTGGGTTGTTTCCTCTACTGCCCTAATACTTCAGCTTAAAAATGAACAAGCTCCTAAATACACACTATTCACAACCAAACTTATATAGATAAAACCAAAATTCCAAATTCCAGACCTGACTGCCTTGGAACGGAAACTATCTTTATTTCAAAGAACCAGTATGACTTCGTTTCATCACCAGTTGCCTTAAGTGAGAGGGTTTCTTCTTTTTTACCACTTTCATCTAGTCCTTGGATTGCTCATCCTCTTCTTCTTCTTGATCGGCCTAGCTATGAGATTCCTGTTCTGGAGAAGAAGTAGTTGGCAGAGTTGGATCACTACTTTTCCCTTCAGATGGTAATTATGTGGAAAGGTTCTTCGAAATTTGCTTAGCTTTTCCCTGTCCCACTAGGTGGACTTTCGATGAGATTTCATTACTTTATGTTTTTCTTGGAATTTTGTGCAGTTAAGGGATAAATGTCTAGTTTCAAAAAATGCTCTTCATCTAAAGTTTACATGCTCATAATCTATATGATGAGTCCATGAAAAGTACTTACTTTTTAGAATGATTTCTATTGGAAACCCTTTAGTAAAGTCCATCTCCACGCAAATCCGGAAAAATATTGTGAAGGCAGACTCTGTTTCTGGACTTTTGATATAAAAATTTCCAAGGGAATTTCCAATGGATTATATAGAGAAAAGGCCCCAAAAATTTAGGGGCAGATTTGGAAGCCTCACCTGAACCAGAGCTGACAGAATAACCATGGAAGAGGCGTCGAAGGTGGGGGTCCATGGCTGGATGGATAGGCTCGACCTACCCTAGAACTAGGGCCCATAACAAAATATGTGATCCCAATCTTCTGTAGAATCAAAATTCATAATAAAAAACCCTTTCACACATGGGAAAATAAGGGCTTCTACCTCTAACAGGGGAATCCATTCGGAAGAGATCCAAGAATGTAGATATTCTAGTCAAGGCCACAAATTGTTGAACCTACAAACAATATCATGGGATATGTATGGTTCTGCTTGATCCAAAGCATTCTTGATGACAGGAATGATGAAGGAAGGTGACTCTTGCCCCACGAGCCCTGGAGGGGTCCCTGAACCTTCAGGAACCTTGACTACAACATTGAAGGGGCATGTCGCAGGTGGAGAATAGGAATCTATGTGGGAACCAGAAGGATTAGAGTCATCCCCCTGCAATGGCGATCTACAAGGTGGACCAAACGAACCACCTAGCTACTGCATGGAGAGAGCTACAGAGTAACATCCTTGAGGAAAATGGGATGAAAGGCAGGGCATGCCAAGATGAGCAGAAGAGCCACCTAGAGGCTGTGTGGAGAAGTATGAGGTGGAGTTGTGCTGAGGAGGAGGGGATGAGCAAACCCTACCTATGATGAGCTCTTCCAATGAAGCCATTAGGAATGGAGATGGAGGAGGCTTGCGTAGCGATAGAAGGTTTCAGAGAGAAAAAAAATAAATAAATAAATGAAAATGAATCCTATGTCCAAAATTGTTACAGGTGTAACAATTTCCTAAAAAGAGTTGTCGATGTTTACTTGTAACTGGTCTTTTAAGAATGATATTTGTTCTTTGTAAGAGAGAAGCAGATTTATTACTTTCTTCCCTTTTAATTTCGCTCATGAGTATAGCAGCATAGATTCTTTTATTTCCATCTTTATTTTTGCAACAAGAATATCCTAGTTTACTTTATCAAATCCTAATCCATATTTATTGCTTGATGGTATTTGGACACATAGGATTTCATGTAAAGTCCTTGAGTTGTTTCAAACTTTGATTTGATATATTCTTCATCTAGTTTCTTTTTAAGGTGCATAATGTCTTCTTTAAGCCTTTCAAATTCTTGTATTCTCCTTTTGAGTTGTTGTTCTACATTGTTTTCAGCCCTTTCGACTTCTAGAACCTGATTTTTTAAGTCAGCAATCATTCTTTATGCGTCGTTGTTTTTCTCTTCAAATTCTATCATGTGATTTTTTTTTTTTTGACATCATCTTATACTTATCTAATTCTTCATGAGCATTTATAAATTCTTCTTCAATAGCTACCACATCTTCTATTTCTTCTTCAGGGATTTCCTTTCAAAACCCATGAATAGTTCTTCAGCATATTCATTGTCTTCTTTGGAATATAGGTTTTTCTTATTTTTCTGAAACTTCTTCTTGTATATGGTCTTATTATTTTGATCTTTCTTATGACAGAAAGGTTCTTCATCATCGCTATCCTCTTATTTTGGGTAAGGACACTTTCTGGAAAAATGTCCAATCCTTCCACAGTTAAAAGATTTCAAGGGTAGCTTCCCTTTGTATTTGTCAGTGCCTCTCTCAAGTTTCTTGATGAAGAGAGCTTCCTCATCATACAGGTCCTTAGATTGGATCTTGGATACAGATTTAAATGCTCCTTCTTTCTTTGATGATTCATTTTGTCATATTCTCATCTCATAGGCAGTGAATATACCATGTAGTTCATCTATTTTCATAAGTTTAATATCATCTCATTCTTCTAAAGAGGACACCTTTGAGTCATACTTCATTGGCATGGTTCTCAGTACCTTGTCGACTACATATTTCTATTTTATTTATCCTCCAATACCTCTAATGGAATTAACAATTTTATTTACTCTTAGAATATATTCTACAATATTCTCTTCCTCTTTCATATTTAGGTTTTCAAGCTATCCTTTGTAGGTCTGAAGTTTGGATTCCTTGAATTTAGGTGCTCCTTCATACACATTTTAGTTTTTTCCCATGCATGTTTGTATGTTTTGCATTGCATGAATTTTACAAATACTGAATGTGTTAACCCATTCAAAATTGAATTCATATCTTTTTCACTGGCCTCATATTGGCTTAGTTCCCCTTCGTCTATAGTTACGTCTTTTGGTACTTCATATTCCATTTCAACAGACCTCCAAATTTGCATCCAAGAGACATTATATGGCACTTAATTCTTACACTCCAGTACGCATAATTATCTCCAGTAAATAAAGGAAGTCTGTTGGTGGCTAACCCTTGTTGATCCCTAGTGGTTTTGAATAGGATCTTCCTTCCAGTGGTTTACACTGTAGTGAAGGATCCTGCTCTGATACCAATTGTTGGACTATCGGACAATACTGAGAGAGGGATGAATCAATATTGATAACCTTTAACAATTTAAACCATTTTTAATTTATTCATTAACACACATTATCAATAATAACACAAAGAAAACAAATTTATCATGGAATCCCAATTGGATAAACCACCAATACTTTCTATTACTGCAAAATTATAAATTAAAAATAGTTTTTGCCTGCTACTACAGACAAGGATCGCACTACACCCTATTTACCAAAACTACTGGAAGGAGGCTATAACCCCTTGTTTTATCAGCTACTAATGAAAGGATTCTTCTACACCCTATTTACTAGCTACTACTAGAAGGAGGCTACAGCCCCCTTGTAGGAAAATAGGCTTCCCTAGTACCACCCTACTTCCCTTAAATGATAAATTGATCTCTGACTATTCTACATCAATCGATCTGTCAATTTAATGTGCAAAGACACTTATTTGAAGTTTTAAAGAAATTTTAATATACCCTCAAACATATCTCTTCATTCAGCATTCGCATATCTTCATCATGACTCTTTACAGACAAATAAACTAATTCAAAATTACTTTTCTGTTTGTCATTTTTAACTTTGTTTAATTTATCAGTCACAACCTTCTATAGTTTCCTTTCCGCAACAGATATTTTCCGCATTGAGTTTTTTGCATTTACCTTTTCGTAATTAGATTTCCACAATTGACTTTCTACAATGACATTTCCGCAATTTGTGGGAACTCATTCCTTTGGCGATTGTGGGTTGCAAATTGCGGATGCACACTTTGACTCTTCTCAAAAAATGCTTACACAATTATCTTTCTGTAGTGACCTTTCTGCATTCAAAAACTTCTTCCTTTGACAATTGCGGATTATGGATTTTTGATATGTATTTTGACTTTCCTTGAAAATTACTTTTGCAATTATCTTTTCGCAACAACCTTTCTGTAATCAGAAACTTCTTCCTCCTGCAATTGTGGATTGCAGATGTTCCTCCTAGCTTTTTCAAAATTGGTTTCCGTAAATATCTTTCCACAACTCATGTGAACTATCGATCACTTTGAAAAATCATCTTCATCCGTTGATCATTTTATCAAACATGGAACTTCACTTTTGCGCTCCATAATGTTATCTTCCACGCACTTTTACTTTGGAGATTCTTTCCCTGTCGTCGATCTATTTTATTGATACAATCTTATCCGTCCAAACTTTTATAAATAATTTGAATGCAACTCCATGACTCTGCATTGATTGATCATATGATTGATCAATTAATCTCAATTGTACTTCTCCTGAATTGATCCCCTCACTGGATCCTCTCATGTGTCTTTCCATCCTTATCACATATGCCATCGCTTGCCCTGTCATCACTTATTCCTTTGTCATTACAAAAATCTTTTGACATCAATGAAAATTCCATCCAAAATATATGGTTTACACTTTTACTTATGTCTGTAATGTCCCTTTTTGGAAATTTTGAAGAAAAGTGCAATTCAGGAAAAATTCGAGCTTAACTAGTCATGACTCTAGAGGGTTCCAACTTTCACCAAATGGTCCTGAATTTGAAAGGAGATAGTATGGTGAGTATTAGAACATACCAAGATGGTTTATGGATAATTTTTATTATACTTTATACCTATGAAACCTTGTTTGGGGCTGATGACAAAAAGGACAAAAATTACTAGGAAATTGTGATGAAATCCCCCCTAGGGTGTAGGCCAATTGAGCTTTGTTGAAATATGGGATTTCAAAAAGATTCAAGCATACAGTAAATGCTCATTATGAGAGAGTTTGGAGTGATTGTACTCACTCCAACTACTCATTTGTTAATATCTATTTAAACTATATAATTATACAATTATGATGAAATTTAGGAGGTCAAGTAGCCCCCTCTATGTCTCCCCCGCAAACAAAATGTTTCTTCATCCCAAAGAGAACAAAGAAATATACATTAACATCCTGGGTCTCTGCTACTTCTGAAGTATTACTCATTGTGCATCAACCATGCATACCGATCTGCATAGGTAACTTAGCCACAACAACCTCCAGCTTGATAGGAAAACACACGTGTACAAGGCTCTACTATGATTGGTTACTCTTCAGCCTCCATCTTCATTCTAGAAATAGTTCATCAAAGTATCATATTCTCACAATGGTGGTAAACCATATACAACAAAGTATTTTGGTTTAAATCCTCACCCTGGCTCATCTGACCAGCATCTCCATCGATTCGGGCATGTGGGGCCTTTTGTTTCTTCGACTTTCTATGCAATTTATCTATCTTCTGGATTTCCGATGTGACAACCCAGGAAAAGTTTCAGCATTTTGATAATGAGGTGTACATTGTCATCATGTCTCGTTGAAGCACTATTCTATGTAGGTGAATAATATTTTCTTGAATTCCATCATTGTTATCTTCTTCTGTCATGAGAGTTTAAATTTCTTGCAAGTTTGTAAATTTTTCATTACTTGTAGTCGATACCAACTGCTATTGGTCATGGCTGACTGAATTGACTTGACTTGACATGATTTACTAATTCGACTAGAGATCAACTTGATTTACAATTGTAGAGGGGATCGCCTGCCTCGAAAGACTCACATTTAACCCCCTCTAACAAAATAAATTTTTACAGCCTCGACCACAATAATACTAATATATCGACCATAATATGATGACTCGTCTACATTTGATTATCAACTAAACTCAACCACTTTATCATCGAATATATGCTTTTACTTTGCAAACATGAATCTTTGTCCAAGACTACAATATCGACCAAATATGAAAAATCAATGATCACATTGACCAAATAACATTTACCCACAAGTTACAAATGAATTATTATGAATCGACCAAACTGAAGACGCGACCAACCTGACATGCTTTTCATTTTACACAACTGACATGCTTGTAAATACTTAACCGACATGTGTCCATCGACATGACTCAAGCGGCATGCTTTTCGACTATACTTTAATTTTGATTGCCATTATTTTTATTAACTGAAAATGGCAGTAGGGACAATCCCTACTAGATTAATACACAGATTAATATTCCCTATTGGATTAATACACGGATAAATAGCCGTGTAGATAATAATTTAGGAAAATAGAACACACTAATGGATAGTTGAGGTGGGTGAAGCTTGTGTGCTTATTGAGTCCAGTATCCACCCCAGTGAAACAACCGCATCCCGTTGAAGGGTGTAGGCAGCTATGGACCGGTGACAGATTTCAAGATTGAAATGACAGTAGTGGTTGAGTACATTTCGGTAAGTGACATGCATTATCTACATGGAGTCATTATGATTGGTTGCTCTTTTGGTCTACCTCAACCAAAATTAAATATCACCCCACTTATAAGAATATAAATTACAAGGTTGGTTGGGCCTAAGTCGATAAGGTTTTAGATGGTCGGTTGGCGGCTAGAAATTGCATCCTTATAACTTTTATCGCTACAAATATTTCCAACAAAAACCATGCAAGCTACTTCATCCATGAAAGAATAAGATACCTCAATCGATTTCCTTCGACCAACAGAAGTTCTGTATCATATGAAAACCAATATGAGACCACTTTGGCTTTCACAACCTAAGTAGCATTATAATATCTCTATCGTAGAGGAATATTCAACAACACGAACCAATATTTCAGGAAGGAATAAAAAGTATCTCTTGGGTTAATGCATAGCCGACCCCATACATATTTTCTTTGTAGAATGACGAATTTCCAGAAAGAATACATCGAGCCTAATAAGAGCTATGCAATCCATGTGTCTGATCATTCTTGTTGAAACATCGACATTTTCTGTTTGCAACCGGTGCTTCCACTTAACGATGAATGATCTGGTTGATTGAACTCGTCCACAATCAATAAGGTTTCTAGACGCATCTTGACAAATTACACTCAAATTATTTTTAATTGACTACTTCATAACGCCGGTTTCGATACCACCTTCATTCAATTGCATATCGAATCAGTTGGTTGACTTTCGATCGATTGGGGTGGTCAACTATACTTGATGGCGATTGCTCAAATACCTTGACATTGACTTCTCAACGATGGAGTGGTCGACTGCTTCAACCATACGTCAACAGTCATAGCTTCACCGATGGGTCTGTTAGCAGTGCTTTGATTTAGCAGAATTCAACATAAAAATACATCAATCAAATATGCATTAATCAATTATTTGCACATATTCGATATGGAGACGAGATTCGTCGACAGGCAGACTCTACATAAAATATTTTATCTGGCCGATGAGCACTCTGCGAATTTACTGCTAGTCAATTATCACTTCATACTTGGGCATGGTTGGATGGATAAGCTGCAACATTTTCTTGCATGTTTTTTTACATATCACGGGTGATCTTTTCCTTTTGCGTGATATCAATTAGAACTAGCAACATCCTCGACTCGATCAGAGCATGCAAGCGATCTTGCAGGATTTTAACATATAGATTTTGTATATCCTCAATCATATCCCATCGTGCATGAGTAGTCCTTTAATATTCCTGATGTTCTTCAGGTTCGACCGCCTCCATGCACTTCTTCTGTCACCCGGCCCAGACCAGAGAGAGGAGGCAACGGCACGAGATGTTGAAAGCTGGGATTTCACATACATTCAAGCATATAATAAACGGTCATACATATCAATCAAAGACAAGTATTTGGGAAGGGACGTCCAATCCAAATTTGTATTATCTTTGATTACTATTTATACATTATGAGAGAGGTTGGAGCATTTGTACCCACTCCAACTACTCATTTGTTAATATCTCTATATATGATGACATTTAGGAATTCAATTGGCCCCCTCTACAGGCTTCCCAGCTCATGTACGAATCTCCCAAATTTGTAAGCAGAGTATGGGGACAGATATAAGAACTCATGGATTTTCCTGACACATGGTTATTAGTTTTGCAAACTAGTTATAGATTTCCACATTCGTTTGATAACTTTAAATGAAATCGCTTATGGGGAAATTGCATAACTAGATCGATTTTGACATATGAAAGGTAGAGTTAAAGATTAAGATCAGGATTTGACATATAGGGATCATATACAAAATACAAATTGATTCCCAAACATTTTTGAACACCATATAAATCTCTTCATACAAGTATGGTATACATCTCATTCGGTATGGGAGTCAAATACATGAAAACTAGTGAATTAGTAGCATGTAATTACAGGAGTTTCACATGTGGATTTCTTGGATTTAGACCCATAGATCATAGGGACATGAGTTTACAGAGTAAAAAATCATGTATTTATGTCAGAACATCATCAAACTTATAGAAAACCCCTCATACAAGTATGATACAATACTCCTTCAATATTGAAGCCAAAGTCATGGAAACTAGTGACCCAATGGCAAGGGAATTCAATATTTGCAGACATGCGTTTCTTGGATTTTGTCCCACAGACGATATGGACATGAAATTAAATATTAATACAACATATATTTCGATCACAACATCCTTAAACTCATATAATATATCTCATACAAATCTGGTATAAAACTACTTCAAGATTGAAGCCAAAATCCATGAAGACTAGTGATACAAGGGCATGAGTATGCAAGATTTTCATACATGTATTTATGATATTTCGACTTACATAGCATATGGACATAATATTACAGAGCCATACATCATATATTTCTTCCTCGTCATCATAAAACTCATATAATTGTCATCATACAAATATGATATAAAGCTACTTCAATATTGAAGCCAAATCCATGAAAACTAGTTATTCAAGAGCATGGGGAAGGCAACCCTTTCATACATGTATTTCTAATATTTCAACTTACATATCATATGCATATGATATTACATAGCCATACATCATAAATCAAATATTGGCCATCAACTATCCTCAGCAAGGCACAAGAATCACTCCAACAAGTGTGCCATCAAGTGAGAGTGTGGGGGAATGGAGAAGAAGGAATGAGAGAATGGAGAGATATATGAGAATTCAACTATATGGACCTTAAAACTGAAATTAAAAATACTTCATTAATATCCCATGATATTTCTGAATGTCCTCTCCATCAACCAACTTGGAAAAGAATCCAACTCCCTCAAAATTGGTTCACAAGCATGGAGAGTGAACACTCATCGTGCAATGGACAAGAAAATTCTCTCCAAAATGAAAAATTCCAATTAAAAAAATATAAAAATCTATTTTCATTCGTCGTTACATCCTTTTGTTAACTTCATGAGGAATCCTAAGGTCGAATTTCCCTCCATGATCTTCCTCCAACTCATTTTACTGGTTTAGTAACTCTCGTGACACTTGTCTTCCTCTTCATGCTCCAATTATTTCCCTAATTCAAATTCCTTGGCTCATTATATGATATTTTACACCACATAACCATCCAATAATGCTACATTACCCATGTGTTCGAATTTCAATCAATATCATGCTAAGTGTGCAGGGAATCTAGTCACCCAAAGGATCCACAAGATTCCAAGTGTCTTCATGAATCCATGCCACCTTATTTTCTTATCATTTATCATTATGTGACCCATTTAAATTGGAATATATTAAACTAAATTCCTTTGGGTCCCATTTCCCCTTATGACAAAATTTATGTCTCCATCTCAACCTAGGGAACTAGTAGGTTGGTGAAACATTATTTGCAAATAGTCTTATGTGGAAATTATTTAATTGGGGACATGACAATCCGCCCCACTCAATATTGCTTGTCCTCAATCAATTCCAAGGTTTTATTCTGCAAAAAAAAATTATATTCCCAAGTGGCATCCTCATTTGGTACTCCTTCCCTTGCACCAAGTGTTGTCTTTTGGTTCTGCTCATTAATTTCTTTAGCTGCAATTTGAGTAGTGGCACTCATGTACTGCAATTTTATGTTCACAAAAGTAAATATATGTGGATTTTGCATATTTATATATCATATAACATCACCATTAACACCAAAAGGATTAATCAAATCCATAAAAAACAAATTTGTGCAAATAATCTTTACCTCCATATTTTGGAAACTGTTTCTGAACTTTCACCCCTTTTTGCTTATGTATAATTCTTTGAAGTTGGTACTTATAAGTACCAAACTTTGAGTTTCTTAATATTCCAAGAAAATTTTAGATAGGAACCACCATGATTTCTGCTGCACTACTATTATTACAATCATCTTCTCAAGTGGTTACTAAATCTCTAATGTTGCTTATTGACCCCAATATTGAAACCAATGAGACCAAAAATTATCCCAGGGTATCATATGATCCTGATACATGCATGCCCTGAAATTCCATGAACACCAAGCATGTGAAAATTGAATCCATCTATCAAAAGGTCTCCCACATAGGAAACTGGAGCACTGCTCTACAAATATGAACTCAAACAACTGAAGGTTGGTTTGCTTTCTCAAACCAACAATCAAACTGTTACTCCAAGTGAGATGAAACCAAGCAATGTTAGGATCTCATTTCTTGTATTTCACCCTTACAAACATCATGAGTACAAAAAAATATCATTAAAGTACATAACATCATACAAATGTACATCAAGAAGGTACCTCATAAAATAATCATAAAGTGCTTCTACATCTAAGTAAGTATGTCATCATGTGGCCCATAGACACAAGAATCATGTATTATATCAGATCTGCTCCAATTACATAGGTGAGGATCCAAAATCCTATAATGCTTCTCCAAAATAATGTAATATGCATCAAAATAACAATCATCCATCCAAGAAGTGAATGAAGAACCTCCACCAAAATGTGAACCAAATAAGGAGCAAAGGAAACATGAAGACTTCAACTTGCTCCAAGAAGTCTCATAAATACACCCATGAATATGTATATCAGCATGAAATAACAAAGGATGTTTCTTCCAATAATAATTTTCTTCAATCATATATCTCTTCACCCAAGTGTGGGATTAAGTTCCTCCAACGTCAAATGGACTAGGCAAGGATAAAGGAAAATCAGGAGTCTCCAAGTGACTCAAGTGAATACCATAGGTGCATCCATGCAGATTTGTATGATCATAATGTAACAAGAGATGTTGTTTAAAATCTAAATAATACGGTTCTCTAATCATGTCATCATCAAAAGGATAGATATAAATTCCATACTCTTCATGTGGTACTATAAAAAAGAAACCTTTCACTCATACTTCATTAGGATGAATGCCACAAAATTTAGAAGTGTAAGTTGTAGGAGAAAGAACCAACTCACCCAAATGATCATAAAGTGAAAAATTTTCATCATGTGAAGGATCCATATGGGTATGAGTATGCAACTCCCTTAAAAATGCAAAAATTTCCTCATGTGTTGGTTCCAAGGTGATAGAATCATGCACTTCTTTAAAAAGTGTGTAACCATTTTCAAGAGGCAACTCAAGTTCCTCTTCCACCATAACAAGTGATTGGATCACATCAATATCATATTCAAACACATAAAGAACCTTTTAGTTTTCAAGTTTCGCATGATCCATCATGTCATGAGAATCCTCCAAGAAGTCTACCATATGAAAATCTGAAACATAGGAAGAAGAACAAGTATCTTGCAACCTCTCAAGAAGTTTCTAATTTTGAATTTTGAGCTTATGAATATCTTCATTATTATTCAAGTAGGATTCATGTAACCATTCACTAAGCTCAATCACATTGTTTCTATCAAAAATAAAAGACGGGATATTACCTTGTTGCGGCTGCAACTCTTCTTCCCAAATTTCTTAAATTTTGGGCCCCTCCTCATGATTTAGCGTTGTTTTTAATCTTTGGATCCTTTGAACCTTTGGTCATGCTTTAATGTTGGATGATTTTTGAAGATTGATTGTCAGCCTGTTTCACAAGTTGCCATGTTGAATCTTGTGATTGGTCGCGGAGGTGAATTTGGTTTGCTAGCTAAGGAGAAATCAAACCTTTTGTTCTTTGGGCCGCTATTTAGGAAGTAAAACGGGTTTTAAACTTTGCTGATTTTGAAAGTTTTAAACACTTAAATTTTTCTATCGATCGGGCGTCATTTCTGCTTGATCGAAAGCCATAACCTTTTAGCTTCCGTCGTTGCGGCTCCCAAAGCGGTTTAGCACCCGAAGTCCAAATCCTTCCGACTGCCGATGCATGCTGACCTGTTTAGTCTTGTACCCGAAGCCTTTTCTCTTCCGCCGTTGCGGCCGGGAAAGTCATTTGGCTTCCGATGTGATGTCTTCCGACTTCCGATTAAAGTTTTTCCCGCCCACGTTTTGCTTGATTTTTAGTATGTTTCCCTCCGCCGTTGCGGCTGGGAAAGTCATTTTGCTTTCGATATCAAAATCCCCCCGATTTCTGATTTAGGTTTCTCGCCCAGGTCGCGTGTCCTTAACCTCATATTTTCCACCGTTGCGGCTGTGAATTGGTCTGCCCTTCCAATGTTAGTTCTTTGAGCTGTTGATGAGTTTGCCACCATTGGTAATGTTTGTCGATCCTGTAAGTGGACAAGGTAGTGTAGTTGGTGCACCTGTCCATTTCTTGTGGATTAGCCATTTTAGTGGATTAAATTTGACGTTTCATTTTTTATATAATCCCGGTGAATAATACACGTTGATTAACTGCAGGAAGATCCAAAGGGTGCTCATATTGCCACGGCGTGAAGATACAGATAGGAGACAGGATCTCAAGGGGCGCGGGCAAAGAAAAAGATGAAATAAATAGTGATAGGGATGCAAACCTGAAAGGTCCGTCAGTTACTCACCGGATCATGTTGTGTGCAGAAAAGAAAGAAAAGAAGGATCTGAAATGTTCAAGGGACTGAAGAGTCACATGTTCAGGGGTAGCCCAAATGATCTACGGTTTTGTTTAAATATTTGAAAAGTTAGAAGCTAGAGGGAATTTTTCCTTGGAAAAAACTTGTAAACCATTTGCTTGTAAGAGGAACTATTTCGTTTTACAAGCAGAAACTGCAAATTTTGCCTGTTGGAGAAAGCGCATTGTGGAATGTATCAATGTGGTTAAATGAGCAATGTTGAAGGGGAACTATTTCGTTTTCAGCTGTGTCTCATTAACTGTGAGAGGATTCTAATTTCCTGAACCTATGTTCTTGTTTGAATGTTCTTCAGTATATTTTGTGATGCTTTCCACTGTGAGTAATGAATGTTGTTCATAGACAACTGGCTATCTAGTTGTTCAAATATCTTTAATTGTTCATGTGTCTTGAAAGAAGTATCAGCTATCTGTAACTTTTCATAATGCATGTGCAAAATTATATTACTCACTAATGAATGATAATTCTGCTCCCTAGGGATAGGTTAGGTAGTTAGTTTTAATTCCTTGTTGTATGTTATTTAGATGCTTGTGGATGCTAAGACGAGAGGTAAGAACCTACGCATCACATTGTGACTGCTCCCTGCATCCTTATCACCCTACATTTAGTTAGGCACATGCATCTCATACATTAAGTCAAAAAACACAAAAAATATACGGTGGACCGGGCCGCAATCGGTAAAACCTTTTGTTTTTTCTGTTACTTGACCTATGGTAGCCGGACCGCAAACCGGATGGATTCCCTACACCAAACAGTCACGAGCTAGTTGGGAACGTTGACTAGGGAGAATCCCTTACTGTTGTTGCCTACGAATCTCCAGTCCTCAACAGGTTTGGCGCTAGAAGGAGGGCCGCCAGTGCATGGCTGGCTGAGGAAACCCATTTTCCTGAGACTTTTCCACCGGTAACAGTTCTGAAAGAAGTGGATTTCATAATCCAATTTCGAAAGAAAGAAACAGAGAACATTTGTTTTCTGTGGACAAAGAGGTTGTTAATAATCTAAGAAGACACACCAGGGCATACGTGAAGAAGATTGAAGGTTTGTCGTTCATCCCTGAGTTGCCCAAAAGAGAATATAAAAGGAAAGATCACCCTATATTGGAAGACTCAGTGCTTGTTGGTGATTGGGAAGAGCTAGTAGAAAGCACCTTACAATAAGTTGTACTGCCTTTGAATCAAGAAGGCCCAGATACTCCTCACAGTTCTCCTGCTCACACTCCTATTTGCTCACCTCCTCACTCTCCACCCAGACTCATGGCAGGCGTTAATGCCAATCAACCACCCAACCCGCCTAATCCACCACCTGCCTGGAGAGCCAGATCACCTTTAAACCTGACCCCTCCGCTACATGATCTACCTCAAGCCTTTGACAAGATGTTGCCTAAATTTGATCCAAATGAAAAGATACTAGTAGATGACCACCTGCAAAGTTTTTACTTGGCAATAGAAGGATTAAGGGCTGGGGAGTATGAAGATGTGGTTTGCAGACTATTCCCGCATACCCTTAAAGGAGCTGCATCCTCATGGTATTTTGGGTTGCGTGCTAACTCTATCCCTGATTGGGATACCTTCGAGAGAATTTTCAGAAGTAAGTATGCGATTCAAAAGACTCATGCAGCCCTCATGAAAGGACTATGCACCTTGAAGAAAGAAAGAAAAGAGAAGGTACACAGTTTTACTCAAATATTTGCAGCATACCTCAAGAATTTTTCCGACGCTGACAAACCTTTGGACAAGGTCCTGATTGAGTATTATACCTCAGCTTTAGGCCCTGATTTGGCCATGTTTGCCAAAGGTAGGGCCAAGCCTACTTTGACGGAAACCTATGAAGAGGCGGAAATAGTGTAAGCTGAAAGAGAAAGTATCGAAGATTATCCTGAACAGTCAGGAGAAAAAGGTGGGGGAAGGAAAGCCTTATTGTTTACTAAGCCTAAGGAAGAGAAATCACCAGATTATGAAAGTATGGCCAAAATGATGCAGAAACTTTCTAATAAAATCATATACTTGGAGAAAGAGAAGGAAACTCAAAAATTCTACAGGCCTTATTACAAGAAAAAGGAGGACAACAACCAGTCTCAATCACCTCCTTACAATTCAGCATCTATGAATTTGACAGAGATAGGGATGAAAATTTTTTGCACTTTCCACCAACAACCCCACTCTGAAAAGAATTGTCTGCAATGGATAAATTCAATGACGTTGGTCATGAATCAGATGTTGGATTCTAGATTAACAGAAGAGGGAGATGAAGAAAGAAAAGAGAGTACCACTGCAATGAATGGACAAGAAGAGGAAACCATGGTTCTGTGGAAATTTGTTTCATTATTCAATGCTGAAGAAGAAAAGAATTGGGGTTACAAGGATGTCCTGGAGACCAACGTAACAACAAGGAGCCAAGGGTCGATTAAAGTAGACAGTCTCATACTCCCAAAGATTAAAAGGTTGCAAAAAAATGTTAAGAAATTTCAAAATAGTTCTGCAGCTGATATAATTCCTGAATTTACCATTACCAGGCAAGATCCTAGGCAGAAGGAAGCACGGGCCAAGCCCAATGAGGAAAAGACGAAGGCTAAAAAAATTCACCCCATTGAACAACAGATGGATTATGACATCGTGGAGGATTTAAAGAAGGTAAAGGCAAACGTTTCACTATTTGAAATGTGTAAAGTGCCGCAGCAAAAAGAAAGATTATTGAAAGCACTTGAAGCTTCAGATGAGAAGCTGCCCATTGATAATCAGCCTAAAGACAAAGAAGAAATCGGAGAAACTAGCGCTGGAGGTAAGTCTAAGAGAAAACATCCACCTTTCCTCCTCACATTTGAAATTTTTAATCACAACGTACATAATTGCCTGGTAGACTCAGGGGCGTTGGTCAATGTCATGCCGATATCAGTCTGTAAGAGGATAAATGGGTAGCCTAAGCCATCCACTTGGAGAGTTGTCCAATTGGACATGACGGATGTAAAGGTAATGGGTGAGATGGAGGATGTCTTGATCCGCCTGTCATCAAATGATAAAGTATGCCAAGTCATCAACATCGTGGTGGCCGATATACCAGACGCTTACGGTCTTGTTCTGAGCAGAGACTGGTCAGCTAAATTAAATGGATATTTTGCCTCTGATTGGTCACATCTATGGCTGCCATACAAAGGAATCCCGAAACAGATTAAGATTTTGAGGGAGCCCCACATGAAATACAATGTTACGCGACTTGAGGAGAAGAATGAACCAGTGGATTCTATGTTGGGAAATTATTTTATTGAATTGGAACCTAGAAATTACCAAGCAGAAGAAGCCAGCAACACGTCAGACACCCAGCCTGATCTCGTTCGATTCTCACAGGCTGATGAAATTGACTGTAAAATAGTAGAATTAGCAGTACGAATAGATTCACATGTAGTAGTTAGTGATTTTTGGACTTTGTTTTTTGATGGCTCGAAGACGTTAGAAGGATCAGGGGCCGGCTGTGTCCTGATCAATCCCCAGAAGAATAAGCATTTTATTTCATGTATATTAGAGTTTGAATGTACGAATAATACAGCTGAGTATGAAGCACTGGTGCAGGGCTTAAGGAAAGCGATTGAATTAAAGGTAAGTAATCTAAAAGTTTTTGGAGACTGTGAAATTATTGTGAAACAAATCCAGAATCAAATACATTGTGTTTTCCCTCACCTAAGGCTTATGAAAATGAAGTATGGGATTTACTTAAATGTTTTGATGCATTTAATATTATATCAATTCCAAGACTTAAAAATGCAGCAGCTGACCTGTTGGCCATGTCAGCCGCTAGGCTGGTACCTACTAATAATCGATGCTCTGTTGAATTGATTTTCAGGCCCTTGGTACCTGATATGATCACCAACCTACGAGTGTTTGATGATGACCAGCATATTATAGAATGTTTAACAAATGACGAGGTATTCAAAGGAGCAATTATAGATGATGAAGAGCATCAGGCTGAGCTAAAGTATGACAATTTCATCCCTAAAGGAGTTAGAATGCTAGAAAGAATGTTCGATTTAAATGAAAATTTCAGAAGACCAGCTAACGTGAATACTCATAGCTCATCTCTATAGTTTGAGCTGATAAATTTAGGGACTGAGGCGAGTCCTAAGTTTGTGAATCTTGGCAAGTGTTGTTCACCAGCGGAAAGAGATAAGTTCGTCAGTCTGTTTAAACAATATAAATATGTGTTCGCCTGGACATATGAAGATTTGAAAACATACGACACTAGCATCATCAAGCATGTTGTCCCCATCAAAGTTGGTGTCAAGCCGTATCAGCAACCTTTAAGAAAAATGCATCCAAAATTGGAACCACTGATTCAGAGTGAAGTGAAGAAATTATTGGATGCTAGAATCATTTTTAAGGTCAGACACTCTGAGTGGGTATCAAATCTGGTACTAGTGAGAAAAAAATATGGAGAAATCAGATTATGCATGAATTTCAAGAATTTAAACCGAGCTTCAGACAAAGATAACTATCCTGTGCCACCCATGGAGCAATTGCTACAAATGGTTTTAGGTTATGAACTATTTTCATTATTAGACAGTTTCTCCGGCTATAATCAAGTATTAGTAGTCGAAGAAGACAAATTGAAGACAACGTTCAGGACCAAATGGGGAACCTTTGCCTACAGAAGGATGCATTTTGGGCTCATAAATGTTGGAGTGACTTTTCAAAGGGCTATGGACATAGCTTTCTATGGATTGATTGGCTGAAGTACTGTAGTATACCTGGATGATATTATGATATTTTCAAAGAAAAGAGAAGAGCACGCATTTCACTTAAGGTAGATTTTTGAACGCTGTCGAAAGTATGGCATTTCACTCAATCCCAAGAAGTGTGTGTTCGGTGTCACAGAAGGAAAGTTGCTGGGTCACATAGTTTCAAAGAAAGGAATCTCCATTGATCCAGAAAGAATTAAGGCCATTGAACAAATTCCCTTGCCCCATAATAAAAAGTGAATGCAATCATTCATGGGAACTATAAACTTCATGCGAAGATTTGTGCCTGATTTTGCTCAGACTGTCAAGCCGTTGCAGCAGATGGTGAAGAAAAATGCACAGTTCAAGTGGACTGATATTGAGAAGAATGCATTCAGCAAAATTAAAACTGATGTTGCACATGCACCCTCCCTGAAAAGCCCAGATTTTGATAAAGACTTTATTCTGTACACCTTTGCATCCGATGATTGACTAGCAGCGGTGTTTACGCAAAAGGAAGATGGGGGGGATGAATTCCCAATATCTTTCATGAGCACTGGTCTACAAGGGGCCGAATTAAATTACCCAGCCATTGATAACAAGCTTACGCAGTATTCAAAGCAGTGAAGCAATTCAGGCCTTATATTTTAAAAAATCGGACTAAGGTGATCGTCCCCTACCCAGCTATAAGGTCCCTTCTTGTACAAAAGGAGTTAGGAGAAAGAAGGGGCAACTGGGTAACAGCTCTTCAGGAATACGACCTTGAATTCAAGCCAGCCTCCATAGTTAAAGGACAAGGGTTGTGCAAATTGATGACTGAAAATGGAAAAAATGAAGAACACGCTTGGGAGGATGAGGCCGAATTACATTCAATAGATGTATGTCCTTTGTTTACAGCTCTTGAGTCTTGGTATAGAGACCTCGTGCATTACCTGTAGGCAGGGATGTTGCCAGAACATTGGAATTCTAAGCAAAGAAGAGCGCTGCGTCTTAAATCAACCTCCTATCAAATTGTCGAAGGAGTATTATTCAGAAAAAATTATGATGGAGTTCTTCTGAGATGCCTAGAAAAAGAAGATGCGAAAAAAGTAATGATAAATTTGCATGACGGGCCTGCTGGGGGACATTATTCAAGAGATACTACAGCCCAAAAAATCCTCAGAGCCGGTTACTATTGGCCTACGCTCTTCAAAGATGCACACGCACATGTAAGCAAGTGTGATATTTGCCAAAGGTGTAGTGGGAGACAACCTAAAGTAGCAGCACCCCTAAAGCCTGTGATGATCAAGGAGCCATTCAAGCAATGGGGGTTGGATATTATTGGAGAAATAAAACTGAATTCCTCCCTACAACACAAGTACATTTTGACCACGACTGATTATTTCACTCACTAGGTCGAGGCAGTCCCGCTACGCAAAATAAATCAAGACGAGGTCATTAGCTTCTTGCAAGACCACATCATGACCAAGTTTGGAGTTCTAGTTTCATTAGTTTTTTATAATGCTACATACTTTTCATAAATTAAATTAACTGCTTTTGCTCATGATAAAGGGATAAAATTGCATTATTTTGCTAATTACTATCCACAAGGAAATGGCCTGGCTGAATCCACTAATAAAAATCTGATTAGAATTTTAAAGAAGGCTGTGATAGAAAACCAGAGGAGCTGGCACTCAGCGCTACCAAACGCCCTTTGGGTTGATAGAGTCACCCCCAATTCTGCGATAGGAGTGTCACCATATTCCCTTGTGTATGGTAAAGAAGCCATCCTCCCCCCCAATATCATGCTACCATCTTCCATAATAGCTCAAGAGTCTAGAGGGTTGGAGGATGAAGTGTTGCAAATAAGGATATGCAATCTTCTGAAAGTAGAAGAGGCTAGATCGAAAGCCAGAGAACGCTTTAAGCAGTATTAGGAGGTAATAAAGAGATGGTTCGACAAACATAAGGCTAGAACAAAGGACTTTGAAGTGGGAGATTTAGTCCTTAAATGGGATCATCCCCATGATGAGAAAGGAAAGCATACTAAATTCCAATAGTTGTGGGTAGTCGCTTTTTAGATTGCAGCAAAGCTTGGCCCTTCTACTTATAAATTGCAAGATCTACAGGGGTGGGAAGAGAACTTACCAGTAAATGGTTTGGTTCTCAAGCCTTATTTTTCCTGAGTTTCTTTGAGTTTTTCTGTCTTGTATATAAATAATCTGCTTGGCTATCTTCTGGGTCATGTTTTTTCCGGTTTGTTTTAATTTAAGTTTCATTGATTTCAATAAAGGGAATGAAACCGCGGTGGCATGGGGAACATCAAAATTTTTGGGAATGATAAAAAATTTTGGGTATCAGACTGGGTGTTATTGTCTATCTAAAAGAACTTCTTCTAGTTTGGTAGTCTTCTCGAATAAGCCCTGTGTGCATTGAAGTCCTGCTTAACCCCTGTGAAATAAACCGGATTCAAAGAGTCTGAAATACTATGTTGAGGCTCCATCCACGTCACACTTAAAATGTTCTAAGGGGCGACAGCAGAGGACCCATGGAAAGGAGCAAGGTGAACAGTATATTAAATATAAATGATCCCATGCCAAGAAACGAATGCCAAAACGCAAATAAGAGTCAAAACTCCTATGAAAGCATCATACATCAAAGCAAAGTATCAAAAGCATGAATCTCAAATCGCCAAAAAGCTCCTCTCCGTCCATGAGATGAAAAACAAATCCTTCTCTCACACAAAAGGACACTATGGGATAGAGGATCCTGAATTAAAATTCAGAAAGAAAGGCATGTAGGAGGACTCGTATGAAAAGGACAAAAATTCTAAAATGGCATGGGAATGCGGAACAAATGAATATGTATGTTTACCATCTGCTACAATCTTGTGGTGTCCGAGCTGTCAGTTACCTGAAGACAAAAGTAATAATGAAACTCATATTTTTGCCTCAACAGAGTTATCTAGACTTGAAATCTTGGTTTCCACTCTCCCCAATTGGACTATCATCAATGATTAAAGGTACACACTTCTGTCATTTGAGAAATCCAGATAGCTGGAAGAATTCGATGGATGCATTTGTGGTTAAACAGTCTGTTACTCAAGAAACAATCGCCCAGAGATCTAGGTTCACCAGGTAATCGCCAATTGTTGTGGCTGCAACTCTTCTTCCCAAATTTCTTAAATTTTGGGACCCTCCTCATGATTTAGTGTTGTTTTTAATCATTGGATCCTTTGAACCTTTGGTCATGCTTTAATGTTGCATGATTTTTGAAGATTGATTATCAGCCTGTTTCACAAGTTGCCGTGTTGAATCTCGTGATTGCTTGCAGATGTGAATTTGGTTTGCTAGCTAAGGAGAAATCAAACCTTTTGTTCTTTGGGCCGCTGTTTCAGAAGTAAAACGGGTTTTAAAATTTGCTGATTTTGAAATTTTTAAACACTTAAATTTTTCTATCGATCAGGCGTTATTTCTGCTTGATCGGAAGCCGTAACCTTTTCGCTTCCGTCGTTGTGGCTCCCAAAGCGGTTTAGCACCCGAAGTCCAAATCGTTCCGACTGTCGATGCGTGTTGACCTGTTTAGTCTCTTACCCAAAGCCTTTTCTCTTCCGCCATTGCGGCCGTGAAATTCATTTGGCTTCCGATGTGATGTCTTCTGACTTCCGATTAAATTTTTTCCCGCCCGCGTTTTGCTTGATTTTTAGTATGTTTCCCTCCGTCGTTGCGGCTGGGAAAGTCATTTTGCTTCCGATATCAAAATCCCCCCGATTTCTGATTTAGGTTTCCCACCCAGGTCGCGTGTCCTTAACCTAATATTTTCCGCCGTTGTGGCTGTGAATTGGTCTGCCCTTCCGACGTTAGTTCTTTGAGCCGCTGATGAGTTTGCCACCATTGGTAATGTTTGTCGAGCCTGTAAGTGGACAAGGTAGTGTAGTTGGTGCACCTGGCCATTTCTTGTGGATTAGCCATTTTAGTGGATTAAATTTGACGTTTCATTTTTTATATAATCCCAGTGAATAATACACGTTGATTAACTGTAGGAAGATCCAAAAGGGTGCTCATATTGCCACAACGCAAAGATACAGATAGGAGATAGGATCTCAAGGGGCGCGGGCAAAGAAAAAGACAAAATAAATAGCGACATGGATGCAAACCTAAAAGGTCCGTCAGTTACTCACCAGATCATGTTGTGCGTAGAAAAGAAAGAAAAGAAGGATCTAAAATGTTCAAGGGACTGAAGAGTCACGTGTTCAGGGTAAGCCCAAATGATCTACGGTTTTGTTTAAATATTTGAAAAGTTAAAATCCAGAGGGACTTTTTCCCTGGAAAAAACTTGTAAACCATTTGCTTGTAAGAGGAACTATTTCGTTTTACAAGCAGAAACTGCAACTTTTGCCTGTTGGAGAAAGCGCATCGTGGAATGTATCAATGTGGTTAAATTAGCAATGTTGAAGGGGAACTATTTTGTTTTAAGCTGTGTCTCATTAACTCTGAGAGCGTTCTAATTTCCTGAACCTATGTTCTTGTTTGAATGTTCTTCAGTATATTTTGTGATGTTTTCCACTTTGAGTAATGAATGTTGTTCATAGACAACCGACTATTTGGTTGTTCAAATATGTTTAATTGTTCATGTGTCTTGAAAGAAGTATTAGCTATCTGTAACTTTTCATAATGCATGGCAAAATTATATTACTCACTAATGAATGATAATTCTGCTCCCTAGGGATAGGTTAGGTAGTTAGTTTTAATTCCTTGTTGTATGTGATTTAGATGCTTATGGATGCTAAGATGAGAGGTAAGAACCTACGCATCACATTGTGACTGCTCCCTGCATCATTATCACCCTACATTTAGTTAGGCACATGCTTCTCATACATTAAGTCAAAAAACACAAAAAATATATGGTGGACTGGGCCGCAACCAGTAAAGCCTTTTGTTTTTTTTGTTACTTGACCTACGGTAGCCAGACTGCAAACCAGACGGATTCCCTACACCAAACAGTCACGGGCTAGTTGGGAACGTTGACTGGGGAGAATCCCTTACTATTGTTGTGTGCGAATTTCCAGGCCTCAACATACCTTTGATGTTGCACATTTCTCTTTGAATCTTCTCCATGTCTTCAGGGAAGGATGGCTCCTACATTTGATACCAATGCTTGAATTTCATAGAGTATACTAAGGGCCTCATGGATATCCATTTCTCTCCTATTCAAATACCTTTCAATGAAGGATGGTTCATGAGACCGAACCTCCTCTTCTTCTTTATGCTTGAGTTGATCAACTTCTTGAAGCTCAAGTGGTGATGGGGAATTGATCTTGGTTCTTCATTATCTGTCATAAGGTATTCATGTTCATGCTTATGAGAACTTTGTACTGCAGCAACATTTTCCAATCTGATCTCTATGTCACAAACATATAGTTGTGAGAACCCATCAGTAGATTCTCTTCGATTTGCACAACCCCCATCAGTAAGGATTGTGTGCTTGTATTCACTTTCCTCTTTATGTTATTCTCTACAATCACCTTGAGGTAATTGATGCTCCACTTCATTATTCTTTGTTTCTTCCTGTAATGGTGTATCTATTCTCTTTTCACAAGTAGGCTGATTTTTTCTCATTTCATGCTCCTCCAAACTTGTGGATTGTTGATTGTCCCTTATTGAATTCAAATTTGAATTCTTGTTCCTAAATTCATTCACCAAATCATCAAATTATTCAAAATTAATGGTCTTATTTTATTTCCATGATGGTAACTACTACTACCCTTGGCTGCCATCTTACCCCTAAGTTGAGTTGCCATCACTTCGAACCTTTGCATAAGCTGCTTGATCATACCTTCAAGAGCTTCCTTAATGCATTTTTTAAGGTACTCATTCCCATTATCATCCATATATTCAATAAGTTCCAATACCATGCTATGATACCACTATAATGTCCCTTTTTGGAAATTTTGAAGAAAAGTGCAATTCAGGCAAAATTCGAGTTTAACTAGTCATGACTCTAGAGGGTTCCAACTTTCACCAAATGGTCCTGAATTTAAAAGGAGATAGTATGGTGAGTATTAAAACATACCAAGTTTTTTTATGGATATTTTTTATCATACTTTATACCTATACATCATTGTTTTGGTCTGATGACAAAAAGGACAAAAATTACTAGGAAATTGTCATGAAATCCCCCCTAGGGTGTCGGCCAACTAGGATTCCCAACTCATGTATTAAACTACCAAATTTGTAATAATATTATGGGGACTGATATAATAACTTGTGGAATTTCCTTACACATTGTTATTAGTTCTTCAAACTGGTTATAGAGTTCCACATCCGTTAGATAACTTCCAGTGAAATTGCTTATGGGGAAATTGCATAACTAGCTCTATTTTGACATATGAAAGGTAGAGTTAAAGGATCCGATAAATATGTGACATATAGGGATAATATAAAAAATAAAAATTGATTCCCAAACAATATTAAAAACCATATAAATCCCTTCATACAATTCTGGTATACCTCTCATTCAGTATGGGAGTCAAATACATGAAAACTAGTGAATTAGTAGCATGGAATTGCAGGAGTTTCACATATAGATTTATTCAATTTATACCCATAGAGAATAGGGACATGAAATTACAGAATAAAAAATCATATATTTATTTCACAACATCATAAAATTCATATAACATCCCTCATACAAATCTGATACAAGACTCCTTCAAGATTGAAGCCAAAGTCATGGAAAACAAGTGACCCAATGGTAAGGGAATGCAAGCTTTTCACACATGATTTTATTGGATTTAAACCCACAGAGGATATGGAAATGAAATTACAGAGTAATACATCATATATTTCTGTCACAATATCCTCAAACTCATATAATATCTCTCATGCAAATATGGTATAAAACTACTTCAAGATTGACGCCAAAATCCATGAAGACTAGTGATACAAGGGCATGAGTATGCAAGATTTTCATACATGTATTTCTAATATTTATACTTAAATAGAATGTGTACATAATATTACAGATAAATACGTCATATATTTCTTCCCCATCATCATAAAACTCATATAAATGTCCTCATACAAATCTAATATAAAGTTATTTCAATATTGAAGCCAAATCCATGAAAACTAGTTCTTCAAGAGCATGGGGAATGCGATACTTTCATACATGTATTTATGATATTTTTACTTAAAAATAATATGGATATGATATTACAGAGACATATATCATAAATAACATCTTGGCCATCAACTATCCTCAGCAAGGCACAAGAATCACTCCAACAAGTGCGCCATCAAATGAGAGTGTGGGGGAATGGAGAAGAAGGAATGAGAGAATGGGGAGATAGATGAGAATTAAAATGTATGGAAATTAAAACTAAAATAAATAAATAATCCTTTATTATCCTCCCATGATATTTTTTAATTGCCTCTCTATCAACCAACTTGGAATGGAATCCAACTCCCTCAAAATTGGTTCACAAGCAGGGAGAGTGAACACTCACCGTGTAATGGAAAAGAAAAATATCTCCAAAATGCCAAAATCCAATTAATAAATTATAAAAATATATTCTCATTTCTCATGGAATCCTTTTATTAACTTCAAGAGTCATCCTAAGGTCGAATCTACCTCAATGAGCTTCCTCAAACTCATCTTAGTGGTTTAGTAACTTTCATTACACTTGTCTTCCTCTTCATGCTCCAATTATTTCCCCAATTTGAATTCCTTAGATCATTATATGATATTTTACACCACATAACCATCCAACAATGTTACATTACCCATGTGTTGAATTTGTATGAATATCATGTCAAGTGTGCAGGGAATCTAGTCACCCAAAGGCTCCACAAGCTTCCAAGTGTCTTCATGAATCCATGCCACCTTATTTTCTTAGCATTTATCATTTATGTGACCCATGTAAATGTGAATATGTTAAACTAAAGTACTTTTGGGTACCATATCCCCGTATTACAAATTTTATGTCTCCATCTCAACCTAGGGAACTAGTCGGTTGGTGAAACATTATTTGCAAATAGTCTTATTTAGAAATTATTTAATTGGGGACTTGACAATGTCATTTATGGGTGAATTGGTCCAATCTAATCGTACCAGTTTGTGAGCCAATCATATTTCTTAGGCTATTCAAATTCCCTCCATGGGAGGCCTATATATTGTGATGGTTTTTGCTCAATAAGAACAATGGAAATAAAACTCTAGAGTGATTTCTCTGGTTTTGTCTCAATATTCTTCTTCTATGTTATCTCTTGAAATATTCTAAGTTGATTTGTTATTGAATCTGGATCTAGGTTGGAATTGCACATGATTTATAACATTCTTCAGTGATGTTGTGCAATCCAAATTTTACACTTTGTCTACTCTTAAGTATTACAACTTCTACTTTTTTCCCACTTACCAAAATAATTAAAATTTGATCATGCAAGATATTCATTAACATATGAATATAATGTCACATACTACTTCTTGCACACCTAGTAAAATAATTAAAATTTGTTCATGAATATTCATTGTCATATGAATATAATATCACATAAGTGTTACCACAAAGGATTAGTTCAACTAGTTGTTGCTAATATTGCTAGGGATTTGGTTAGTTTCATGCTAACAAGTTGATGTTATTTTTGGTTACCCATCAACAAAGTGATTATTGTCAACATTGAACCTAGATTTATCTCAATTGAAACTCAAATTTAGAAATATGAAGAGTGTTGGGTGATTCTCATATAATGATAATGAAGAATCAAAAAGTTATTTCCTTAAGAGTATCGAATCTGTCTAAGGAATTATAGTCTCCATTCTTTACGCAAGGTCACCCTGCATGGTAGTGCTTCCTTTGAATATAAAAGGGGGTACACAAAAGAATAAAAGTGGCCATGTATATCCTCTCACTAGGTATCCCTATGTCTCAGCTTTTCCAACATTTTACATTATAAAAATGGAGGTTATATTCCTGTGATATTACCAATTTAGTTCAAGAGGTGCGGAGTCAAACTAGCCCACATATTCCTCATCAACCCTCTGCATCACTTTTTTGCATGCATTTTTTGGATTTTTATCCTAAGTTTTTATTTTCCATATGGGATGCATAGCTTCTCAACTCCATTCACCCCTAATACATTGCGTCATTTTTTTGCATGTATTTTTTGGATTTTTAGCCCGAGTGTTTATTTTCAAGGCAAGATGTGGAGTTTCTCAACTCCACTCACAACATGCCTTCCTTGTATGAGATTTTAAGCTTAGTTTTTTTCATCTCGCCCTTGCCACATTTCCCAATGCAAACCCTATCCTTCGGTTATCTTGACACATGGAATTGAACATATTTCCCAATGCAACCCCTATCCTATGATATATTAACACGTGGATGCATTCCCTGTATGACATTTTAGGCCTATTTTTTCCTCTCTCCCTTGCCACATTTCCTAACACAAACCCTAGCCTATGATATCTCAACACGTAAAAGTGAGAACATTTACCAATGCAAACCCTAGCCTATGGTATCTTTGTTGATTGTACTGCACCATGAGTCATTCTCCTCACTTGTGAGTTATATCAAGTCGTATAGTCATATGATTGAGGTGGAAATGTTGTATTGTAAATCCTTGTGAGTGATATCAAGACTATAGACTTGTGGGTTATATCAAGTCATTAGATTCTCATGTGGTCACCTAGAGAATCAGTACCCATTGACGTGGGCCTCCAGTTATAGAGGTGTTGGGAAAAAGGGTAGACTCGGGTTTAATCCTTTTGTGTCGCACCAACAAAAGACCCACAGTGTTGGCCCTTTCGGCAACAACCTGCGTGCAGGTTGCAGTCTCACCCGAAACAGCTATG
>LPNX010380608.1:118816-165979 GCA_001517045.1 Pseudotsuga menziesii
CCTCTTGTGGCTGCGAAGCCTGCTGATGTTGCCGCGCAGGTATTTCTACAGCGCCAAGGTCAACATTATCACATGGGGCCTGCTGGACTGGTGCGTGGTCCTTCGCAGGGCCAAGGGCTGGGACTTTCTTGGAGGCCTGTTGTGTGCACACCGTGGCAGGTTGCTTTGGTGAGGCTTGAGTATGTGTCGTAGCTCCACTCCGGGTGACCACATTGAGGGCTGGGGCAGGTCTTTGCTCCACGGAAATCAACTGAATACTTGGAGTAGGGCCACGGTTGTTTTCCTGAATCTTTGCGAGGAGCTGGGGGCACTGTTCAATCACGTGGTCTACTGCGCGGCAATACTGACAGGTCATAGTGGGGTTTCGACAGTCGCGAGCCAAGTGACCAACTTGGTTACAATTGTAACACACAACCTGGCCTCTACCTCTGCCGGTCATCCCACCACGGCCACGACCGCCAAAAGCACCTCTGTCGGAGGTGCCGCCGCAGGAACCATAGCCATCATTATTCTGGGCTTCATTGTGGACTCGGTAGGCATCAGAGGTGTGCTCTCGCATAAGGTCATAGCTACGACATTCTTCTTCATTATGTCCGACGGACTTACAAAACTGGCAGTAGGGGTTTTTGGAAACTTGAACATATCTCTGAAGAAGATGGCAGTGCTCAGGGCGATGCTGGCCAGAGGTGCGGAAAATCTCACAATATAGAACACCGGCATTGAATTGGGTGGGCGTGCCCATGTTTAGATAGGTTCTGACCATGGGGCACTGGTCCCTATCGTGACCCTCGGACCAACATTGCGTACACTAGACCTCCTCTCGACTGGTTTTAGCTTTCTTCATGTCACGAAGTTCCAGTGCCATCGCTGCCAGCTGCGCTTGGATTTGAGCAAGACCAGAATCGTCTCTGACGGGAGCGGTCTCTAGCTTCATTGCGATTTCCAGAGCCTCTTGCTGGTCAGCAACCTTCTGTTGCATGAGCGACGTTCTGATATGCGGCAATAACGCGGCGATAAACCATTCCTTGTGCTGCGTAGGACTAATAGTGAAGCTCACTTGGTCTAATAAGGATTTGAATCTCTGGTCAAAGTCCCACACGGATTCGCCGCGCCGCTGTTGAATCTCTTTGAGTTCAGTGATGCTCTGCGATTCTGATTTTGGTTTCTTAAATTCCTTAATGATGGCGGCCTTGATTTCATCCAAAGTGGGGTGCTGATTACTAGAGAATTTCATGAACCAGGTCAAAGCCCAGTCGCGAAAGGAAGTAATGAGCTGCGCGGTTCTCACATCTAGGTCGGTAATACTCTTCGCGTTCCAGACGGCCTCACATAAAAACCAGAACTATTCTGGATCTTCTGATCCCGTTCCTTTGAAGATGGGCAGCTTAATGTCATCAGCTAGGTGGGCCATAGTGGTTCTGGGAGGGTTGGGAGGGGGGAAGGATGTTGATGGGGGGGGATTTACGGGGGCAGGTTGACCTATGGCCGGAATACTTGGACTTGGTTTCCTGTCACACTGCGACCGAACTTTAGGGGTAAGGAAGCGACGCTGGGGGGTAACAGGAGGGTTTTCTTCGGGGTCGGGTTGTGGACGGTTTGCAAGGGGAAATGCGGTGACTTGTCCTAAGGAGTAGGATTCAAAATTTCTTTTGTACCTTTGCTCACTTCGTGGCAACCCACTTTGCGCGTCGAAAATATTCTCACTTGCAAACATATGTTAGTACTACTAAACTAGCAGTCTGACTCAAATAATAAGATACCCTTTTCAACCAATAGTATTTTAATCTTCAAGCTTAAGGAATTTAAAAACTTACCACGGGGCCCTTTGAAAAACTGTCGTTCAGCTTCGCTGAAAGAAGTGCTTGTATCAATGGAAAACTCTGTCACGAAGGCCTCCAATGTGTGCGTCGTCCAGAAATCGACAGCGCGGGATACCTCATTGTTCACGTGTTGCACAAGGTTGACCCTTGCGGGGGTCCACACATGAATCCGTCGAGCTTGAAAGTTCGTCCTCCTCTCTGTTAACCTAGACAACCACTGGTGCAACTCTATGTGGAAATGACCAAAGAAAGTTTCATAAGTATCACAAAAAACATACCGTTGTAAAAATTCACTTGCGCTTCGACACGGATTCGTATTCTCTTGCTGTGCGAATTTCAAACAAGTCTCAGCAAACCAATCGCCGATGTCCTTCACAGAGGGCCTCCAGAACATAGCCCCCGAGGTACACTGCAAACCCCTCTTGAGCAAGTACTGAGTTCAACCGGCAGCGGAACCAATTTGTTGGGAAAAAGGGCAGACCCGGGTTTAATCCTTTTGTGTCACACCAACAAAAGACCCACAGTGTTGGCCCTTTCGGCAACAACCTGCGCGCAGGTTGCAGTCTCACCCGAAACAACTATGGGGTGCCGCAGAATCAGGTCTGCAAGCAAAGAGGGGGATTACTGTACCTTAGCCTTGAATAACCTTATCTATCAGTAATCACAAAGTTCTACCATTTATTCTCATATAAGTTCGCAGATAGATAGATAACCGTGACTTGCTTAACCCACTACAGGGAATTCACAGCGAAGCTTATTATTTAGCAGTGATCTATATTATCAGATATATTTTTATTAATGCATAAAAGATAACAGAAACAGAAAACAACACAAGAAACCACAACACCGAATATAACGTGGTTCACCCCCAGTGTAGGGGCTATGTCCACCAAACTGCGTTTTATTCAACTTGCTACAAAACCGCAGTTTGATCTGCGCACTCAGCTGCAGATTTCTTCAGTCCTTAAAAGCTGCGCACACAGCAGCAGGCCTTTGCGCACACAGCTGCAGATATTTCCTTAATCCTTCTTACAAAACCCTCTGCGCACACAGCTGCAGAGGTCGTCCACGCACACAGCTGGGACTTAACCTTCTTTACAAAATCAACCTTAACCTTGCCTTAATCTTCCTTACATCATAAAACCTAACCTATCTTCTTTACATAAGCGCTTATTTATACTGCGCATTTTTACAAGACCATGGTCTTAAACCATGGGCACCCAAAAAACCCTAAACCCTAGATTTAAACCACATGTTTATTACAAAAAAGAGGGTTTTGACTTACCCTGACACCCCTAAGACTATCTTGACCCATAACTCTGCTTACCAACAGCCGCGAAGTTACCACAACTAGTAATCTTTAGAGTACACGCCCCAACAAGAGGTGAAGTGCTTTACATGTTGAAGCACAAGATGTTATGTGATATATTACTAACCATGGTCATTCGAGATGGATAAAGCTATAAAATTTCCTCTAGATATTGATCGCCTCTAGAGTGAATTAATTTAGCATATGAATATATGGTCTAGGGTAATATAATATGATCATAACATGTGACAATTCTTTTGAGTATAATATGATATGATAGATTATTAATGTTAACACATAGACCATGTAGAATATAAAGAGATAAGTAATAAAGTGATAATGAGAAAAGAGAATTTGAAATTCCCATGCAGAAGACTGGATGAACTCAAGTTATAAAGCTTTATTTAAATATGAATGCCTCAATCATTGCCTTGGTCAAAGCATTAGTTGAAATATTAATGTATGCATTCTGTTAAGTAATCAAGTAGCTTACATTTATCCATGAAAAGTTAATAATAGTAATAAAGTGGTTTGCATGGACGACACTTAAGTTGAAGCACTATGAAACTTAAGTTATCCTATTACTTAAGTGAACAATATTCAGTTAGAGATTGAGTTCACTCCAAAGTCAATTAACTACTAGCTAATGACCCTGATTGAAGGTATAGCACATATCTTGTACATGGTGAGGAATCCAAGGCACCCACTTGACACCAGTGCAAGAAAGGTGCATTATTATGCACTAGGGAAGCATTCTCATCACACCAATTCATTATTCTTTGCATGGAGGTTGTTTTGACTTGTTATTAATGTGTTGGGAACATGGAAAGCTCATGACAATTGAGTTAGTTGATCTCTATTCTCTATTGCTTTGTGTTCTCTCTTATCAGGCAATATGCTTATGTTGTAAAAGTAATTCTCTGCAATCCATCTATTATACTCTAAATAATTGTTGGGGTTTTTCATCCTATTTATTTTAAATATTTTTGGCAAGGTACATCTTGTGTTGTGGATGAATGATTTATGTGGGTGAGTGTTTTCATGGCTCATTTATTCATTGTTCAGTATTTCACATTGAAAAAAGTTTTAAAGTTCAAAGATCTTCAATTTTGCTTAAAAATTAACAATCTTGACACATGGTAGTGAGTCAGACATACCTCTGGGTGACACATGGTGGATGTGGGTTGGGAATAGATGGTTGAGGGATGACGTGGAAGTGTGACTTGCATGGCTAGGAGATGTGACTACATGATAGATGTGGGTTGGACACTAATGGTTGGGAAATAATGGGGAAGGATGACTAAATAAATAATGTGGATTGGACTTGGATGGTATGGGTGATGACGGAGTAGGGTTACTGGGCAGGGAAATATCTAGCTTATGATATATTGACACGTGGAAATGAGTTGGACCTACCTCTGGGTGACTCATGGAAGACGTGGGTTCGAGACATATATTTGGGAAATGATGGGGCAGGGTGGCTGACATGGCTGGGAAAGGTGACTGCATGGAGGATGTGGATTGGACATGAATGGTTAGGAGATGATGGGTCTAAGTGACACATAAAATATGTGGGTTAGACATAAATAGTTGGAAAATGATGGGGTATGATTACTAGCATGGCTGGGAAGGGAGACTACATGATGGATGTGGATTGGAAATAAATGGTTGGGTGATGAGAAGGTAGGGCGATTGGGCATTGTTGTAAAGGGTGACTGGGATGCAAAGCTTCCTCTCACTTTTCTTCCAATTTCATGGAAAATATATTTTGTTTATAAACATCCATCATTACCTTCTCAAAATGCATGTGGGATAAATAAGGTAAATTTTCAAATCAAGGGCCAAGAATTCACATGGATAATAGACTTATGACTATCTTCCGAAGGCCATATCTTGAGCCTATGATGCCCAAATTGATAAAATGAGAGCTTGTTTGAAAGCTAAGAGGATTACTAATAACTTGGGAATGGTTTCCATGGTTGGAATATCAACTATAATGACTAAAAAATTAGAGCACCATCGTGAGTATTTCTAGCTTGACATTAAAATTATTTTGGGAAATGGTTTATTTAAAGAAATTGTTAAAATGTCTAAAGTGGGATCTAGTTGGGGGAATGAAATTATAATTTGACATGACTAAGGGGTATTTAATGAATTTCTAATTAAGTTACCAAGCTATCATTTCATCAGAAGGAATGCATATGAGATAATAAATAAAGGGGAAAAAACCCTAACACCAAAAGTAGTTCAAACTGAGTGAAGAGAAGATAATACAAAAGAAGATTTGGAACAAATTCAAAGGATCTAGTCCTCAACATTTTGCATCTTTCCTTTCTGAGTATAGAACTCCAGTTCCTCCCTTATGTTTTCTCCTTTCCATATCAGTTTCTCATTCAACCTTCTGTTGCATAAGTCTGACATTGAGGCAGAGTTCTAATTGACTTTCTCTCTCTTCTTGCAAGTGCTTGTTTTAAGTCCACAAGAGCATTCTCTAACCTATATAAGGTTGTCATTCAATCCTGGTTTTCTATTTGAGCCATGGATATTTAGTGTTGTATTTGGAAAAAAATATTTTTTACTGTAGTTACCTGTCTTTTTGAATAACTCAATATTGCATTTCTTATTGATGGTAAAACTCCAAGGTGAAGAATTAAGGGGTATATTATTTTTATGGCCTCTAACTTTAATGTGAGATATCTTGAGTATATGTCTCCTATACATCCCTATGATATTTATAGCTTAAATCATTTAAAGTTCTATGAAGTTCCCTTATTATATGTGTTCTTTCTTCCTGTGAGATATATGTTTGCATCTCCTACTAGCATATGTTATAAGAGACATGTTGTGGCAAGCTGAGAAAATATTTATATTTGATATTTAATCTTTCTTGATTCCATTTACTTTTGATTTGTCTGGTCCATGTCCAAGCAAATCTTGCACTTGAATTATAAATCTAGTTATGAAGAACCCTATTTTGTTTAAGATAATATAATAAACAATTTGGGTGTTTTTTGCCTAGCATTCTCCCTTCTCATTTGTCTTAAACCCAGAAAAATCAAGAAAAAACTTTCATATTTGAAGAGAGGAGTACCACCTTTGTAAAAGAAAGGAGAGTCTTTCTTTTTCACCATAAGATTTATCTTAGTGTTGGCTCTTTTCCCTTCCGAGAAAAAGAGATCAACACAAGTATCAAGTTTGAATCTCTTGGGAAAGGTTTACTAGTTTATGCCAACGATTTTATTAGTGATTCCATCCACTAATGTGGAAAAGCATCCCTTGGGTTTCCCCATGATAATTTCCTTGTAAAATAAAAATATTATCACATAAGAATTTCTCACTTAATATATAAATCTAGCTGTAACATCCCTAACCCTCCAACCAGTGAAGAGGATGCTACCAAACCATTAACTATCTGGGAAACTAGCCCCATGAACATGTACATACATAAAAACTGATCAAATGCCTTGAAGTAAAACATGCAGAGATGCATAGTTATTAAACATACATCAGAAGCAAAACATACACTCAGGCATTCAACATGTTCATCATAATTCATTAAACATCAAATATGATCGCAGAGATTGAACAAAAGAATACTTATCTTATGAATAACTTCTCCCGCAACCCCAACCATAGGCCAATGTACTCCTTAATCTCTCAGCAACACTACCACCCCCGAGCTAGGCATGATTCCCCAAGGAATAAGGAACTAAGTAGGCTCACACATAGCCAAAGATGCATTAATCGGCCAAGCCAACATAGTTGGTTTTAGCAGGCCATCAGGGAGCTGGGAAAAGCTGAATGCTAAGCTAGTGGGCTCACTGAAGAGCTAAGGACACCTACACTAGAGCTAGCATGACTTCTAGGACACCCACACACACCCAACACAAGGAATGATTCCCTTCTCTGCTACACAGTCCCTCAGGCCCTGACTTCCCTTCCAGTGCTATTCATGGGTTGTGGAGAAGAAATCCAACCCTCTAGCTCTATCTATGTGGCTCCCAAACACACCAGGTTTATCAAGCATACCAAGCCCTCATTCCCACTCTAACACAGTCCAAAGACCAACCATTGAATACACACAACAAAATGAGCAATTCATAGCTCTGACTGGGAAATCCGATTCCTGAGTCGTTCTTGGCCCTATCATGGCCAAAACGACTCAATAAGAACCCACAGCAAACCAAAATCGTGGGGAAACCAATAGCGATTTCTCAGTTGTGTGAGGAAATAAAAACAATTTATGTGGAGGTGAATTCCAAGCCTGCACGTGAGTATAAAATGTCCAGGAATCCAAATCATAAATGAGAACCCTCGAGAACCCAAAACATGAATGGCACATACACAGGAAAATCGTGGATGCCAGAAAAATGGCTCCCCCAGCTCTCTGCGTGAGGAAACAATGAAGAATGGGGTCGTGGTGCTTTCCCTGCCCATGTGAGGGTGAATGAGTCTATTGGTGGAGTGTGCATGTGGGAAAGGACTAAAATCCCTGCCACACACCACTGCCTATCAATAACTACCCAAATAACATTAGAGGCTTTAATGTGGTAGTTGACTGATTGAGACAAGGGAAAGTGAGTAAGTCAAAAGGGTGGGTGACAACTAAATGAGTTTAACAACTAACACTTGGATTTTCCCCATTGTCCCAAGGTTTAATAATTTCCCTCCCTATCCTTAGGAAAATCATGCCCTTTTCATTATGGTTTCATTGACATAGCTGGTTGGGGTTTATTTTAATTAAAATGCATAATTACATGACGCCGGAATTAATATGTGTCGGATAGCATGATATACCATTGGAAATGATTTCAATTGCCAAAACATAAAACAACCAAATCGACGATGTGGATTTTTCCTTTAGCTCCACACCACAATTAATTACAATATATACATCATATACATTTTTAACGCAAACAGGGTCAAAAGCGGGGTGTTACATTCCCCTCCCCCTTCAATAGAACTATCCTTAGTGCTTTACAAATTTGAACAAAATGCTACATTGGTATTGCCTCAGTGTTTCACAGAATTGAACAAAAATGGATGTGCCAATTGCATGGCATCCTCCAGCTCCCACATAGCCTCTCTAGGACTATAGTGCTTCCATTGCACCTTTATCTGACCTATGGCTCAGTTCTGGAGCATTGTGACCTTCCTGTCGAGGATGCGCATTGGCCCAATTTGGAACTCTCCCTTGGTTTCCACCTAAATCACATCCCATTTTATCACATGGTTAGGATCATGTACAAATTTCTTAACCAAAGAAACATGAAAAACATTATGAGCTCAAGTGCTCGCAAGAAATGCAAGTCTATATGCAATTGGCCCTATTCTTTCAAGAACTTCAAATGGCCCACAATATATTGGTGACAACTTAGCACAACTTCCAAGCTTCAAGGAACTCTTCTTTGGTCTCACTCTGAGGTAAACATGATCCCCAACACTGAACTCCCTATTCAACCTATGCTTATCTACATAGCTTTTTTGTCTCTCCTGTGCTACTTTCAGATTCTGCCTAACCTTTACAACCTCCTGCTCCATTTCTTTGAGAAATTGTGGACCAAGCACAACCCTGTTTACTGGATTACCCCAAGTCACTGGTGTCCTACACATTCTTCCATACAAGTATTCATACGTGCTCATCCCTAAGGATGCCTCTTGTCCATTGTTATAAGCAAACTCTACCAAGTGTAAGTAATCTTCCCACTTGGTTGGTTTGTCCATCACGTACATGTGAAGCATATATTCAAGCACCTAGTTAACTCTCTCTATCTACCCATCTATCTGAGGATGGTAGGCAGTGTTGAAGTTTAGCTTCATACCCAAATCTGCAAACAACCCCTTCCAAAAATTGGAAGTGAACTTGACATCTCTGTCAGAGACTATTGCCTTAGGAAATCCATGCAATTTGAAAATATCCTTCATGAATATCTTTGCAATATCATCATTCTTATGCATAGACTTCACCAGTATAAAATGTGTTGCCTTTGTCAACTTGTTTACTGCAACCATGATGGAACATGTTGTCTCCAAGTCATCGGCAATCTTGTAATAAAATCCATGGAAATAACTTCCCATTTCCATTCTGGAACTGGAAAATGTTGCAACAAACCTTATGGGTGTTGATGCTCAACCTTTACCTGCTAACATTTCATGCACCTTGAAATGTATTCATCCATGCCCTTTTTCATTCCTGGCCAAAAGTACTGTTTTCTGGCGGTAGAAATTGTCTTCTGGTATCCTGGGTGACCAGAATACGGAGCTTGATGGATTTCATCCATAACAACTCTCCTCAACTCTGCTACATTTGGAATATAAATTCTGCCTTTATAAGTAAGAAGTCCCTCTTCTTCCAATTTATATCCCTCATATCTCTTCTCAAGACTTTGTTGCTGCAATTTGTCTTTTACCAGCTCATAAAATTCATCTCTAGCAGTACGATTAACAATCTATTGCCTCAAATCTGATTGGCAAATACTAAGAGATTCCACATGCATTTCCTGCACCTTCCTGCTAAGTGCATCGGCTACCTTATTCTCTTTTCCCTTTATGTGCTTGATCTCAAAATCAAACTCACATAAAAATTCCAGCCATCTTTCTTGCCTAACATTCAGAGTAGGTTGATCAAATAGATACTTCAGACCACAATGGTCTGTCCTTAGCTCAAATCTTCTACCCATCAAGTAATGCCTCCACATCTTGAGGGCATGTACTATGGATGCAAGCTCTATATCATGAGTGGCATAGTTCTTCTCATGCTCCTTCAGCTTTCTTGACTCGTAACATATCACGTGGTTGTCTTGCATAAGGACTCCTCCAAGCCCTTGTATCCATGCATCAGTACACACCACAAAATATTTCTCTAGATCTGCAACTTTCAATATTGGTGCACTGGTGAGAATATTTTTCAACTACCGGAAGCTTTCTTCACACCTCGATGTCCATTCAAGCTTTATCCCCTTCTTTTGCAAAGAAGTGATGGCATGTGCAACTTTGGATAATCCTTCAATGAATCTCCTATAGTATCCTACAAGTCCCATAAAAGATCTTACATCTATCACATTTTCTTGGATTAGGCCAATTCATAATCGCTTCAATCTTTTTAGGGTCCACAGATATACCCTCTTTGAGATAATGTGACCCAAATACTGAATTCTATCTCTATAGAAGTCACACTTACTCAGCTTTGCATACAGCTGATGCTCCCCGAGCAATTGCAATGTCAATATCAAATGCTCTTCATGCTCTTCCTCATTCTTAGAATAAATAAGAATGTCATCAAGAAAAACAAGAACAAACTTGTCCAAATACCTACTGAAGACACTGTTCATAAGGCACATAAATGTAGTGGGTGCATTTGTGACACCAAATGGTACCACTACAAACTCATAGTGTCCATACCTTGTTCTGAAGGTTATCTTATGAATGTCTTCATCCTTTATTCCCACCTGATGGTAACCAGACCTCAAGTCAATATTGGAAAATACCTTTGCTCCTCTCATTTTATCAAAGAGGTCATTGATCCTAGGAAAAGGATATTTATTCTTCACAATAAATTTGTTCAACTGTCTGTAATCAATACACAACATCAATGTACCATCTTTATTCTTTACAAACAGAACTGGTGCTCCCCTCAGAGACACACTCGGCCTGATATACTTCTTTTCCAACAACTCTTGCAGTTGCATCTTCAGTTCTAGCATCTCTGGTGTACACATCATGTAGGGTGTCTTGGACATGGGTGCTGCTCCTAACACAAGTTCAATTGTGAAATCAATTTCCCTCTTTGGAGGAATCCCTGGAATCTCATCAGGAAACACATCCTTGAATTCCTATAACACTTGATAGTCCTCCAAACTAGGATTTTCATCCCCTGTTCCCTCCAAAATATGAGCTACATACAACTGGAAACCTTTCCTACAGAATTTATTCAACTGCATTGCTGAAACCTGCCTTACTAAAATCACCTTTGGAATACCTTTTACCACTACTGGGTTCCCCTCTTCATCCATGCATTCGAAAGTCTTATTGTAACAATCAAGCTTTACCTTGTGAGCTTCTAACCAATCCATTACAATGAGAACATCATAGGATCCAAGTGGTAGAACATTCAAATCTACATAAGTGACCAATCCATTCATGACCAATGGATATTTCTCTACCACTTCACTAACCTTTCTCTTAGTTCCAGTGGCTAGATGAACTAACGAAGATTTTCTATGCTTTACCTTCTTAAAAGCACAAATCTCCACTACTCTAGGAGTAATGTAACTATGAGTAGAACCGGGGTCAATCAAAATATAAACAGAATGCTCAACAATCTTACCTTCAACTTCAACCACAGTTGACTGGTGATCTTCCTAGCGGTCCTCCAGTGTTGCATAAATCTTAGGGATAGCCCTTACTACTTGACCCACTATTTTTGTTTCTTGAATGTTGTAAGCTAGCCTTGCACTCTCATTCTCGAGTGGACAACTTCTACGCATGTGGGGTCCTCCACATTTACAACATTGGAGTGGTCCTCTATTATGTTGTGGATCTTTAGGATTTTATCCTATCACTCCAACTGGCTTACTCGCATCTTGGGATGGCTGCTTCTGCTGATTTTTGAAGTTAGAAGGTTTGAAACCTTTATTTATTTGGTCAAACTTCTCATTCTTCTTGTCCTTCCATGCCTTATGGTAATCAGGTTTACCTTTGCTTTGCTCATAGAAATACTTAGCCTTCCTTATTGCTTCTTCAAGAGTTCTAGGTTCATAAAAATCAATTATGTCTTTGTAAGACTAAGGCAGTCCATCCAGAAAACATTGGACCTTCACTTTTTCATCTTTGATGTACCAGACATACCTCAACAATTCCAAGAACTTATTTACATACTCTTCCATGGCATGCTGTCCCAATCTCAGCTCATGGAACTCCTTAACCTTGTCATCATAATACATGTCAGAGAGGTATTTTTGCTTGAAATACTTCTTGAACTATTTCCACTTAAGTCTCCTTTCACTTATCCTCTTTACTTGCTTGAAGTGTTCCCACCAAATGGATGCTCTTCCATTCAGATTGAATATGGCAACCCTTGCCTTCATGTTTCCTGAATAATCCTGAACTTGGAAGTACTTCTTTATCCCAAGAAGCCAAGCTTCAACCTCTTGTCCAGTCTTTACCTCACCATCAAATATAGGAGGTTTAGCCTTCTTAAACTCATCCTGAGAACGATCCCTATGTTGCTTCTTTTTTTTTTCCTTACGAGAAGAAGAGCTTGAATCCCCGCTGGATTCTTCGGAGTCAGATGATCTACTAGAAGTCCTTCTTCTCCTGGTACTACTCTTACTACCTTCTGGTTTTACTGTACCCTATCCAGAGTCTATCTTTCTTTGCAAGACGCTCAAACTCTGCACCATAGCAGAATTCAACTGATGCTACTCTTCCTGGGCTTTAATCAAGCTTCTCATGGTGGCTGCAATATCTGGCAGTGTCTCTTGGAATCTCCTTCCATTAGACTCTATGTCATCATTTCCAACTCGGACATTTTCTCCCATGGCATCTTGTGCACGCTCGTAGGAATCCCGAGCATCATATCCATCATGGGTTCTCATGGCTGAACCACCACTTACTTTACCAAACCACACTACCTAGAATACTGCCCTTGAAAGTAACTATGATTCTGCAAACGTGTTAGTAACACAACTGTTAGCTGCATAACATTTACACAAATCAAAACTACTTACCTTCTCTTGGAAAAATCATACAATTACAATTTTTCCCAAAACACAGAATTTTCTTCCTCAAAGAACGACTATCTCAGGGGGACGACGAGGGTCAAGGGGGCTTGCCCCCTTGTGGCGCCACTGTAGGGTGGGTCGAGGGAAGCACCCTCATTTTTTTTTTGTAAATATTTGATTTTCACGCAATCTAGCACATAAGATCACTGCCTTTCTCCTCCTTTTCGACCCTGTAAATCCACTAAAAAACTGTTGAAATCCACTGAAAAACCCCACTAAAAACTCAAAAAAAGAATTTCATATTGAATCCCTTCCCAACTAGCCATCCAATGTATCAGATCACTAGTTAACAACGCTTCTGATGCCTCGACAGACTGATCTTCATTCATCTTCCGATACACATTGGATCATTCTTCCTCTACCTTTCGATGCACATCGGCTGACCAATCCTATATTTTCTTCTGATGTTTCGGACCGATCTTCCTCTAGCTTCCGATACACATCGGCTGACCGATCCTCTATTTTCTTCCTATGTTTTGGATCGATATTCCTCTAGCTTCCGATACACATCGGCTGACCGATCCTCTATTTTCTTTCAATGTTTCAGATCGATCTTCCTCTAGCTTCTGATACACATCGGATGATCAATCCTCTGTTTTCTTCTGACGTTTCGAACTGATCTTCCTCTAGCTTCCGATACACATCGGCTGACCGATCCTCTATTTTCTTCCAACGTTTCAGACTGATCTTCCTCTAGCTTTCGATACACATCAGCTGACCGATCCTCTATCCTTTTCCAACACTTTGGCTTCCTTCAGGCGAGCCTTGTCGACACCTCGGCTCTGCCTGGTTGAGAACTTCAGGTCCTCCAAACCGAGATCTTCGGCTCCTCTTAGCCAAGAGCTTAAGCTCCCTTCACATTTTCTCATCTGGCGTCATCATAAGTCCTTCCAGCTAACTGAGTCGACGTATCGGTTGACTTCAGTTAATGCCTTCCGACAATTTTGATACTTAGAAAAATTTTCGAATTTTTTTCTCTCGCTACATTTTCCTTTTCGACTAGACTTCCTCCTATGTTATCTGGTGTATCAAATGAACTTCTGGTTAAGTCATCCAACGTATCGGATGGGCTTCAACCTAAGACATCCGATAATTTTCACACTTAGAAAATTTTCTCAAATTTTCCTATCATTTTCTCATTTCTTCTGCTGTTGGACAGAGGGTAACTTGTCTCTGTCACTGATTCTTCATGTCCCATTGAGGCCCATGCTACAACATGTGCTCTGATGCCACACTGTAATGTCCCTAACCCTTCGACCAGTGAAGAGGACACTACCAAACCATTAACTATCTGGGCAACTAGCCCCATGAACATGTACATACATAAAAAATGAAATGCCTTGAAGTAAAACATGCAGAGATGCATAATTATTCAACATACAGAAAAAGCAAAACATACGCTTAGGCATTCAACATGTTCATCATAATTCATTAAACATCAAATATGACTACAAAGATTGAACACAAGCATACTTATCTTATGAATAACTTGTCCTGCAACCAGCTACATCACTGCAACGTTCCAGCCAACCATAGGCCAGTGTACTCCTTAATCTCTCAGCAACACTGCCACCCCCGAGCTGGGCATGATTCCCCAAGGAATAAGGAACTAAGAAGGCTCACACATAGCCAAAGATACATAAATCATCCAAGCCAACATAGTTGGTTTTATCAGGCCATCAGGGAGCTAGGAAAATTTGAATGCTAAGCTAGTGGGCTCACTGAAGAGCTAAGGACACCTACAGCAGAACTAGCCTGACTCTAGGACACCCACACATACCCAACACAGGGAATCAGTCCCTTATCTTCTACATAGTCCCTTGGGCCTTGACTTCCTTTCTAGTGCTATTCAGGGGTTGTGGAGGATAAAGCCATCACTCTAGCTCTGTCTATGTGGCTCCCAAACACACCAGGTTTATCAAGCATACCAAGCCCTCATTCCCACTCCAACACAGTCCAAATACCAACCGCTACATACACATAACAAAATGAGCAATTCATAGCTCTGACTAGGAAATATGATTCCTGAGTCGTTATTGGCCCTATCGTGGCCAAAACGACTCAATAAGAACCCACAGCAAACCAAAATCACGGGGAAACCAATAGCGATTTCTCAGCTGCGTGAGGAAATAAAAACAATCCTCATGGAGGTGAATTCCAAGCTTGTGCATGAGTATAAAATGTCCCGGAATCCCAATCGTAAATGAGAACCCCCAAGAACCCAAAACGTGAATGGCACATACACAAGAAAATCATGGATGCTAGAAAAACGGTTCCCCCAGCTCTCTGCGTGAGGAAACAACGAAGAATGGGGTCATGGTGCTTTCCCTGCCCATGTGAGGGTGAATGATTCTGCTGGTGGAGTGTGCATATGGGCAAGGACTGGCAGCCCTACCACACACCACTGCCCAACAATAACTACCCAACTAACATCAGAGGCTTTAATGTGGTAGTTGACTGATTGAGACAAGGGAAAGTGAGTAAGTCAAAAGGGTGGGTGACAACTAAATGGGTTTAACAGCTGACACTTGGATTTTCCTCATTGGCCCAAGGTTTAATAATTTCCCTCCCTATCCTTAGGAAAATAATGTCCTTTTCATTCTGGTTGCATTGACATAGCTGGTTGGGGTTTATTTTAATTAAAATGCATAATTACATGATGCCAGAATTAATATGTGTCGGATAGCAAGATATACCATCGGAAACGATTTTACGGCACCAAAACATAAAACAACCAAATCGATGGTGGGGCTTTTGTGTGTAGCTCCACACCACGATTAATTACAATATATACATCATATACATTTTTAACACAAATGGGGTCGAAACCGAGGTGTTACACTAGCATAAGGGAAAATCCTAGAACATAATACCCTAAAAAAATGATAGTTAATATATAAATATAATACAAGGAAAAACTCTAAAAAACAATACATTGTAAGGATTAATGACACACAACTTGTTTCTCAACCCATTCTACTACCCTAATTTTGATTGGAATTGATGTCCACTTTGAGAGAATTCATGGTGTTCAGGTGACACGATATTGCTTTGATGGATATATATTTGCATGATTCTTGTTGACTTTGTTTGATGACACATTATGCATGCTCATTATGATAGGATGTATTAAGGGAAATGTAGATTATGAATGAATATTAAGCACTTAATCTTCATTGCAAGTATGTTATGTTGGAGATTAGTTGTAATGCATATTGAAACATGGCTACATATCTTGATAGGTAATTGCACTACAATTGGGAATGAGTAAATGGTAATAAGAAATATTACGATTCATGAAATTAGATAAAATAGTAGGATACAATGTAGATTTGCATGTTTTATGATTATTATACACTAAGTGCCAAGTGTGACATGTGAACCTTATCGATACATTGTACTCCAAGAGCAAGTAAAGTTTTGTGTACCCAAGATGGGGTTGAGAGACTATAAGTATCAATCTTATTAATATGATTCATGATTATGTTATTGAATAGTGCTATGTTATATTTTGGAACCTAAATGTGTGGAGGAATAGTAGTAAGCCTTGTTAGCTAAGCCTTCATCTGAACAAAGACTTGATGAAATGTATGTAATATAGGTTCTATTAGGAAGAAGTAAAAGCTTTACCCATTAACTCGCAACTCCATTTATGTATATCAAGTTTAAGTAAAAATGAAATTAAGAAGAAGTGAAAGCTTTACCCATTTACTAACAATTCCATTTATGCATATTAAGTTGAAGTAAAGATTAAATTCCCCATTTACTAGCAACTCCCTTTATATATTCAAGTTGAAGTAAAGATGGAATTCCCCATAGCGTTGCACAATGCCATGAGTTGAGTTGTGGAGATCACCTATGAGGAATGACTATAAAACACATAATAAAGAAGTGAATTCCTTACTCCCTTGTAGACCATGAGACTCTCATCAATGTGATCCCAGTTACAGTGGTTTAGCCTTGCCCATGATATTGTGATTCTCCATCCATGAGAATTGTATACCAAGGTTGGAGAAATATGGCCTCACCCTTGGTATTGTTTGGAAATTTTATCATTTCACATAATTATGTACATAGGCATGTTGTTTAAATTATACTCATAATAATACTCATTTTGGAAAAGGTTCAATATTATTTTAATGTTCATTTAAGTATAAATGTGCATTAATTATATTTCAATATTGACCTTGGTAAAAGTGCATTATTTTATATGTGAAATTTCACTTTAGTAAATGCACATTATTTCTATTTTCAAGAAAACACTAATTTATTTTGGCATTCATGCAATGCATTTAGCTAAAAACAATGTCATTTAAAATAATGTAATCTAAAATAGAATTGGTTTAGAGGAAATTGGAGAAAAGTACGTGAGTAATAATATATATATATATATATATATATATATATATATATANTGCAGGAGTGGCCTTTGGTCTAAGAAACCATGACCCAAGGGCATCTAAGCGGTTAACTGGTTGAGGGTTGGTGTCTCCTCCCAACTAACTCACCCCTAAGGAGAATTGAACCCAAGTTGCCCTACTGACGAGACCCATGCCTTAATCGAATGAGCTAGCGGGAATTGACGAGGAATATACATTTTTTGCATCGAGAGAAACAAGGTGCTCTACAACGCAGTATGGGGGAGATGTTGTCATGTACGTAACTTAACGATACAAAAATTAAAAACTAGTTAAAAAAATATAAATTCATGCTGGCTCATAAAATAAATAAAAAATAAAACCAAATGAAAACTAATTAAAATATCCATATAATCTTATAAAAAAAATTAAAACCAACACAAATCCATCCAAACTTACATATAAAATTTTCTAAAATGTAAAAAAGTTAAGATAAAAAAAAAATACACCTCAAGAAATTGGATCCATCTCAATATTTCATAGATCTAAATTTAAGATGAATTTATGGTGATAATAATTAACTAAATTCATAATTTTGAATTAAATACATGTATCATATTACATAAGAACTATAAATAAAAAGCGGGAATGACTATAAAATAAACATATACTTGAAAAGAATGAGATTATGTTGGTTTTTCATGGAGTTTTGATGAAAATGGTTTTAACTATACCATAGGGGTTATCAAAATTTTGTTATTTTTTAACGGTGGGAATTCGCATTGGCTTTGTTAAAAGCACCATAGTTCATATTAGAAGAGGTTTTTCTTTCTACATTCTTGTTAATGTTATTTTTTTAAGTTCTCATGCCCCAAGAGTTCGATACAGAGTTGAATATGAAAGAATGCTTAGAGCTATATCTTGGAACTAAAAGATGGAGCATGAAGATCATTCTCAACCATAAAAAGTAGTATGTTTCCAATATTCATGCAATCCATTTCATGATACCTATGCAATAAAATTTATTACATAAAAAACTATTTCTCATTAAGAAAAGTACATGGAACTTTTAATATTTTAATAAAATAATATTTAATAAAAAAAATCTTGCATCCATATACTAAAAAAAATTGAATAATTAACTTCACATCAACTTTAACCATTTCCGAAAAACATTCAAAAAATTCCAACATCCCAAAACCAAATTTAATTAAAAATATATAATTCATTTCCGAAATACATTCATAGAATTCCAACATCCCCAAAAGAGTTATGCCAACTTGAAGAGACAACATAAATAATTTTCAGTCGGAGATCATGTTTACCTCCGATTCAAGCCCAAAAAGAGCTCCCTGAGACTAGGAAGTTGTACCAAATTAGCACCACTGTTCTGTGGACCCTTTCAAATATTGGAGAGGATTGGATTCATGGCATACAAACTTGCTCTTCCTGCACACTTAAGAATTCATAATGATTTCATATTTCATTGTTGAAGAAATATATACATAATTCCACAAACATCATTGACTAGAATGTGGTGCAGGTGGGACCAGAAGGAGAATTTCAAGTGGAACCTCTGCGCATTCTGGATAGGAGAGAAATAGTACTTCAAAACCGAGTCATCGCTCGGGTTAAGGTGCAATGGAAACACTTTATCCTAGAGGAGGCGACTTGGGAACTAGAGGAAGATATGTGAAATAAGTACCCAAGTTAATTTCCAGAAGCTGTGGAGGAAGACTAAGAACACTGTGGATAGTGCTTCAATAAGGGGGTGTGGATGTAATATCCCCTAATTTATAAACATTATCTGTAATATTATTATTCCATTGTATTTTTCGATGAGTTTGGCTTATTGAGGAATCCGTCCAAACGGTCCCTGGAGGACAGTTATGACCGCTACATTTTGTCTTTAATGAAATTCAGAATGAAAGGGATAGGCCACATTAAAAGAGGAGACTGTGAGTATAAGAGGGGGAGACGTAGAGTAGTAAAACTCAAGGAAGTACACCAGGCATCGAAATGCCTTAATGGTGCTAGACAGACCTTGGAGAAATCAGGGCACAGTGGTCGACGAGGATTCAATAGAGAATGGATTGTAACTGTGAAATAAGATCAGATAGACCCTAGAGAAATTAGGGCACAATGGTTGACAGGTATTCCTTGGGGAATGGATTGTAGCTCCAAAGTAAGGCCTAGGCAACAAAACTATAAGAGGTAATATGTGAGGAGGCAGAATGTTGTTGAGTATGCTGGGAAGGAATTAACTCTTGTTGTGTGAGCACTCGATGTTAGGAAAGATTTCAGAGAAATACTTGTTGCATGAGCACTCTCTGTTAGGAAAGTGATTTCTTCCTGGAAAAATTAACTGAGGTTAGTTGGCTCTGCACTTGGCATGCATAGTTTAGCTCGGGGGTGATTAAGGAGAGAGCATATCTGGTCCTAATCTACGGTTGGGTGGAACATGGATGTTCCCTTTTCATTGTGGCTCGCTTTACAATAGATTTCATTACTGGGTTTATGTTTCTACAAATCTATTGAGCTCAGGGTATATTTGCATATGTGCAAATGTGTGTTTGAATGCTTTCTAAAATGATAAATACAAGTTTTAGTTTTATTGATGAAAATGTTTCTTATGAGATGGTGTATACTTATACTTTGTTCTGAGTGACTGTGATATGCATTTGGTAATATGGTTACTCAAATGATATAATATTGTTTCTTTAGAGAGTTACTTGGATGCTATATGATTCCTTCGTCAATGCCTAGTGTAAGAGACCCCTAATAGGGAGGTCAATATGTTCTACTAGGTTAAGGTGTTTACATTAGAGGAAATTTCAACTCAAAATGGGCCGTTTAACTTTTATTCAAATTCCATGTCATCATGTGTTAGCCAATGAAATTGCTTTAAATTTGAAATACCGTAGAGGTCTTAAACACTTTTTTAATATAAATTTGGGGATAGGTATCATAAAAAACTACTTTTTTTGTTTGTATTTTTTACATATCTCCTTGTGTTTTTACTCAAATTTCGATCAAGAGAGCTCGTTGGATGTGGAATTAAATTCCTCATCCAACGAGTACCCACTCGACCTACTTTTGACAGACCCCGCTACCCCAAAAACAAGAAATACCTGAAAAAATGGAATGATGATGTCATCATTCCATTTTTTCAGGTATTTCTTGTTTTTGGGGTAGAGGGGTCCATCAAAAGTAGGTCGAGTGGGTACTCGTTGGATGCGGAATTTAATTCCACATCCAATGAGCTCTCCCGATCAAAATTTGAGTAAAAACACGGGGAGATATGTCAAAAATACAAACAAAAAAGTACTTTTTTTCTTTGCTTCCTCCAAAATTAATAAATATTATTTTATTATTTTAACTATTATTTTATTAGTTCATTTTAGGAGGCCCATTTTGAGTTGAAATTTCCTCTAATGAATCTTGCACACTAATGAGTTCATGATATACCTATTTTATGAGCATACACATGGTTTGATGATCGTTAATGTTGCATGTTTAAGTCCTAGATCACGTATTGTGGCCTGTGATGTATGCAGTCCGATGTTGGAAATGATTTCGGTTCTGGGTAAAATACGGTCAAGATTATCCTCTAGGGTTTTATTATATCTAGAAGGATCGCTGCAAGGGAATATTATTTAAATGAATGGATTTGTTTATTTGATGTCTGCGTTAGGTTAGGGAGCAAGAAATGTATCGATTTGTTTATTGGTTTCCTGTGTTAAGACCTGAAGCCTAAAAAGGTGTTTGAAGGATTTTTACTCTCTGGAAGAGTATACCTGGTTGCTTTATACCTCCACCATTATCAACTAGAGGTGAGGGATCCCCTGTAGGGATGTCTTAATCCGTGCTCTGGGTTTAATCTCTTTTCCAACTTATTGAAGTTTCATGTGTACTATTTTTGGAATAAATGGTGAACTGTGGAGGTTACTATGACAACTGAGGTTTTCTAAATAAAATTTGGCATTTGAGAACCACCTTAGAAACCCTAATCCTAAACTTGTCTCAAGCAATGTACTCTGCCTAAGGTAGAGAAACCATCAAGGGTTGGAAACTCCTTAGTCTTGCCAAGAAAAATACATAGAAGGTAGGTCAAAAATATTGGGGTCGAGAGGCCTGCAGAAAGCCTAAAAATGCTTACATAATTCAAGTGTTTCTACAACCCGCAATTTGTATTGCGGGAGTGAAAAGTAGAGTAAATTTTATAAGGAAATGGGTTGTTTCCTCAATCCACAATCTGCATTGTGAAAAGTGGAAACAAAGTAAAAGTTATAAGGAATTGGGGTGTTTTCGCAATCCGCATTGTAGAAGAGGAAACATGGTTAAAATTAAATAAAGACAAGGACTTTGCACAATCTGCAATCTACATTGAGGAAACACTAAATTTCTTTATAGTTCGAGGATAAAAACTAAGAAGGAAGGGAGTGTTTCCGCAACCCACAACCTGCATGTAGAAATCAAAAAGAGGAAGGTAAAACTTATAAAATATAAGAGTTTCTGCAATCCGCAATCTGCATTGCAGAATGTGGAAAGTGGAAAGGAAAAGTGTTGGAATGTAAGGGTTTCCACAATCTGCAATCCACATTGCAGAATGTAGAAAGTGGAATGAGAAAATTGTTGAATTATAAGGGATCCTGCAATCCACAATATGCATTATGGAATGCGGAAAGAGGAAGGGAAAAGTTGTTAAGGATCGAAGGTTTCTGCAATATGCAATCCACATTGCGGAATGCAGAAAGTGGAAGAAAACTGTTAAAGTATAAAGTTTCCGCAATCTAAATTGTGGAATGTGAAAAGTAGAAAATAAAATTGAGTAAAATGAATGGGGTTCCACAATCCGCAATCCGCATTGCGAAAGGGTAAGATTATAAAAGAATTAAGTGATTTTTGCAATCTGTAATCCACATTGCAGAAGCACAATTACAGAAGGGAGTTTTTATTTGTGGAAGGGACCTTTTTATTTGCGAAAGGGACTTTTTGTTTGTGGAAGGGAATTTTTATATGTGGAAGTACTGTTGCATAAATGATTAATCTTAGAAATGAATGTTAGAGGAAGATTCATGGCCCGTGTCTTATGCGAAAGATTTTTTTTTTCATATATACATTTTAGCAGGTTATATGGGTAGGTTACATTGAAACCTATGAGTATATCCATGATTTATTCTAGGAATGGTTGTAGAGTAAGTTTCCTTAAAGTATATTATTTCTGCATCTATTTAATAATAAGCAAAAAAACTCCAATTACTTGTAAATTCTTAACTCCTTGATTTGATACCAATATGATAGAAAAATTTAGAGACATTAGTTTTACATAATTATTTTATCCAAGTCTAGTTCCTTCTTTGAAAATAAGAGAGCGAGAGATTCAATTATAAATAATACCCCTAGTAACTTCTATTGGAGGGTGTCCTTGTGAAGCTCCGTATTTTTATTTAAAGCTCTATACTTATTTATTGTTACCTCAAGAATATGTCTAGGTGGCTTTTCTTATTTAACATGTTTTAAGCTAGCCAAATATTTAACCTTTGAACAATGCGCTAAATAGGAGATATGAAAATGTTATCAAAGAGGCTTGTGTTCCTTGCTAACTGTATACACCAAGTAATTATAAAAAATAATGCTCTAAATTTCTTGACATTTTCATTTTCACACCACTTTCTTACAAATCCATCTTCAATAGAGTTCACTAACAAAACATCATTTAAACCAATTAAACCCTCAACTTCAATCCACACGTGTTTTATATATGCACAATATATGAAAAGATGACAATTTGTTTCCCTACTTATTTTGCACAATAAAAACCACCCTAGACCCTATGTATCTCTTTTCTATATTTTATCATAAATTAAAGTTGTTAAGTTGTAACCACATGAATATATGAGATTTCAAAGGGAATCTAAACATCCAAACCTTTTTCCACCACTATATATATATCCCCCTTCACCCTATGTAGCTCAATCCTTATACCCTTCTTTTGTAATATAAAATTTGTAAGTATTCAAAGACCAAATTAGGTTTTCCTCCTATTCCTTTCTTCTAACATGACTATACCTATGTTTGGAAATAAAATTTTCTTATATGATCCCACTTTCCATTTTAAGGCCCAATTCCATGGCATGAATCCAGTCTTGATTTTATATTGTAATTATATATGGATCAAGTATCTGATTTATTCTATTATAACCACTCTTCCTCAAGACCTATATAAGATGTTCTAGAATCATAAAATACTCCTCACAACTTATCGAAGGGTCCTCCCCACTTTGACATTTGTCCCACAACCAACTTTTCATACCAACCAATTTCCAATGGAGGGAAAATCTAGGACCATTAATTTCCATATGACATAGAGATTATGCATACTATTCATATGGTTTCTTATCCATTCTTCCATAGAATCATGATCAATGTACTCCACCAATTGACACTGAAATCATTTCCCTTGTATGAGTCTCCATTGTTGAGTATATAGTTCTCATTGATGTCAAAGGTGTTCACGAATGAAAAATGAATAACCAGTGGATAAGATGATGGGACAAACTCAGTGAAATACTAATGTAGTAATGACATGGCATGGCATAGTTGAGGATGTGGCATGACACATATGATGACATGGAATATGATGGTGTCCTAATGATGATGTCATAAAATAGGGATGGCATGGCATGGCATTGTTGAGGATGTGGCATGACACATATGATGACATGGAAGATGATGGTGTCCTAATGATGATGTGATGGACATGGATGATAAGACATCATGAATGAATGATCTAAATACTTCCAAAATAGTGTTGACAGTATGATGTAAACAATGGTTAATGAAAGAAAGAAGAGAGGTCGAGTGGAAGTAGAGATGCAGTATGAATGATAAAGCTGGTTATACTGGTTAATGAAACAAAGAACAGAGGTCGAGTAGAAGTAGATATGCTGTAAGAATGACAAATATCGTTAGACAAATGAAGAGTGAAACTGTAGAAGAGTGAAATGAATGGGAGATAGAGTATATGTAAACAATCGAAGAAACTATATCTGTGAGAGTGTTTATAAATTCTTCATAGAAACTATATCTGTGAGAGTGTTTATAATTTCCATATAATCAACAGCATGATGAAATTCTCTATGTATATAAGTCTTCAAAACTGTTAGAAATAGTCGCAGAGGTTTTCTACAAAGAAATCATGCAGGTCCGCAAAGTCATGGTGATATTCACATTCGATATGAAATCGAAGGTAGAGAAGCATCCCGCACGAGATCCAATGGTTAAGTATCAGTTCCACAGAAGATAAGTGAGAGGATGAATTTCTGCAAAAATATTAAGATCGGATAGCTTCTATTAGTCCTGCACTAGATCTTATGGTTAAGGATTAATTTTGACAGTTAGGCGAAAAATCCAAAGTTCCACAAAAGATCAAGATAGGACGGTCGATATTAGTTCCGCTAAAATAGTTCAATGGTACGAAAGAAAATGTAGAAATGGAATTGTAGAAATAAATTTTAAAGATTCTATGAACCCAAAATCCGCAACCCGCAAAAGATCAGAGGGCTGAGATTAGTTCCACTAAAAGAGATCGACGATGTGAAAGAAAAATGCAGAAAGGGAAATGCAAAAATAACGTTTAAAGATTCTATGAAGCTGCAATCTGCAACCTGCAAAATATCAAGATCGAATGGCTGAGATTAGTTCCATAGAAGATCGATGGTGCAGAAGAAAAATTGTGGAAAAAATATTGCGGAAAGAATCTTACGAAAAGGAGCTTGCGGAAAGGAGCTTGCAGAAAGAAGCTTGTGGAAAGGAGCTTGTGGAAAGGAGCTTGTGGAAAGAAGCTTGTGGAAAGGATATTGTAGAAACTCAAGATATGATTTGAGGAAATGTTACATCTTGCATCCCGCAATATGGAGATCAACAGTTGCAGAAGATCCCGCAGGAGATCAATGGTGCAGAATTGTTGTTGCAGAAAGACAATTGTAGAAAGCAGAAAGTCGAAGTTTTGAAGAGTTGAGTTCCTGCATTTCACAATCCGCTTCTTACCTCAGATCAATGGATAGGAAAATTCCTGATGAATATCAACAGTGGGGAATTGTTGATAAGGAAACCATGGTGCGGAAATACAATTTCGAAGGAGAAATTTGTATGTTAGATCGATGGACCGAAGAGACTCAAAATTAGATCAACAGTGGGGAACTATTGATGAGGAAACCGTGGTGCAGAAATACAATTTCAAGGAATAAATATATGTGTTATATCGACAGTTTGAAGAGACATAGAAATAGGATCAACGGCTCTAATTAAAGCTGAAATATGATCTTGCGAAAAGAAGATGGATATTGCAGAAGCACCAAAAAATGATAAAGAGGGTTGTGGAAATGAATTCTAAGTTGTGGGAAGAAGGAAATGATGCTTTTGCTAAAATTTATCGATGAAATGACGTGACTGTTGAATGGGTAAAATGATGAATAGTTGTTTCTGTAATTAAATATTCACAATCCAAAATTAAGGAGCGGAGCTATGAAGAGATGCATTGATAGGAAATAGGTAAAGAATATTTATTGTATGAATTTGTACAAGATTAATATGTATCTATTAGTAACATTGATAGAGTCCAAAGAGAACAGTGGTATGGGTGTTCTGAATTGATGTAGCAATAGATGAAGAAGAGACCAGGCAGAATGACATAGATTGAGAGAATATTTACAGAAAACACACTAGGATGGCATGGTGGCGCTTGGGCAGGAAACATGCCTATAGGGGGTTGTTGCCTCCTTCCAGCAAAACCTGGTAAATAGAGTGTAGGAGCATCCTGTTAGTCATAGCTAACAAAACATGGTGTTATAGCATCCTTTCAGTAGTAGCTAATAAACCAGGGGGTCGTAGCCTCCTTCCAGTGGTAGCTAGTAAATAAGGTGTCGTAGCATCCTTTCAGTAGAAGCTGATAAACTAGGGGTCGTAGCTTCCTTCTAGTGGTAGTTGGTAAATAGGGTGTCGTAGCATCCTTTCAGTAGTAGCTGATAAACTACAGGGTTATAGCCTCCTTCCAGTAGTTGTTGGTAAATAGGGTGTAATACCATCCTTGACTGTAGCAGTAGGAAAAACTATTTGTAAATAACAATTTCGCAGTAATAGGACGTATTGGTGGTTTACCTTATTGGGTTTCCACATTAAAGTTGTGTTCAGTGTATTCTTGTTATTATGTGTGTTTAATGATAGATTTAAAAAGTGGTTAACATAGTAAAAATGATAACAATACTGATTCACCCCCCGCCTCTCGGTATTGACCAATAAACCAACAATTGGTATCAGAACGGGTTCCTTCACTGCAGTTTAACCATTGGAAGGACGATCCCAGTAAAACCACTATGGATCAACAAGAATATATCTACATAGTAAATGTATATCCAATACTTAGAAAAGAAGGATACATATTTTGGAGTACAAGAATGAAAATTTAGCTGAAGGCATTGGGACATGATGTATGGAATTCAGTGATCACTGATTACTTCCTACCAAAGAGGATAAGGACTCTAGCTCAAAATAAATCCAAGAAAAGTAACTCAATGGAAATGGATTCAAACCTTGATGGATTACGTGATGATGTCAAAGAGAAGATGGGTGAATGTAACTCTACAGAGGAACTTTGGGACAAGATAAAAGACCTCTATTCAGTTGAGTAAAGAGCATAAGGAATACTTGTTATTCTCGAGGATGTTAGTGAAGATGAAAAGATAAGTGAAGATAAAGAAAAAATATTTATAGGGAAAACAAACTCAGATGAGGAATCAGAAGTCGACATAGAATCCCGATACATGGTTGTTGTACATGAAATTGAAAAATGTAGGAAAAAGAACAAAGTCTTGAAAGAAAAATTATCAAATATCAAGAAGAGAAGATGTCAAAAGAAGAGGAAGTCAAAACCCTCCAAGAAGAGCTACATAATTCAAGACAACAAGTGTTGGCTAGTATGGAAGAGGTCAAGAGCTTAAAACAAGAATCTGTTGAATTCAAGGAAGAAGTAAAGAAGCTAAAAGAGCAGCTGACTATTAGTGAGAAGCTCAATGAAAGTACCAAAGCTCTTAATAAAGTCCTCAGTTTACAAAGATCCCCCAGGGATAAAATTGGTCTTGGATATAATCATAAAGGATCAAGTTCCATCATTCATGAAAATCTTAAAATTGTTAAATGTCAACATGATGCCCCCAAAGATACATCCAGGTAGTAGAATAATCACAAGAGAATGAAGTCCAGTTATCATAATTATGCTCATCCTCCAAAGATGAAAAATTTCAGAAGACATGCAAAAGAAAAGAGTCATTACAAATAGAAAAACTAGAGATTCTCCAAACATACATTCTATGGATATTGCCATTGTTGTCACAAGTTTGGTCACAAGGCTGATGATTATAGAATCAAAGAAGAATATGAAGGGATGATAAGGAAAGAAGACACCAACATCTCTAATGGAAAAAGACTTATTTGCTTCATATGTCATAGTATTGGACACTTTGCAAAACATTGCAAGAATAGTACATGTAGATATTCCTAGGAAACTCATAAAAAGGTATGGAAGATGAAAACTAAGGAACAAAGAAATAAAAACCAGTAAGCAGAGTACCTCTTGGAAAAATATGGAGAAGAAATAAAGACTCCAAAGATATAGAAGAAATAAAGATTTCAAACATCAGTGAGGTCTCCAGAGATGACGATGAACATAATTATGCCACAAATAAAAAGGGAATCCATTATAAGGAAAAACAAGATGGAGATGTAAAAGGATACATCGATAAAAATTAAGGTGATGAAGAAGGATGTAGTGATGATTGTGGTATCCTTTCCTAAAATATATCTCATTATTTAAAGAAAACCTTGAAAATAACATTAGAAGGGATCATATACTCAGGGGGATTTAAAGTCAGGATTTTCCAATTGGTATCTAAGAAAAATTCAATTGGTATCTAACGTTGAAGTATATTGAAAGCTATCTTCTTCAAAGATGATGGGTGATCAATGTTGGTGTATGGATGAAATGAGAGAAAGTATGAAGTAACGTGAGAACAAAAAAATGTGAGAGTCTTGAAGACCATGATGTCTACAATCAAATAGAAGATAAAAATGAGTATGTTCTCTTAGTAATTGAAGTCATGACACATAAAAATTGTTGACAATAGAAGAAAAATCAAGTCTAAAAAATTCATTCTATTGATAAGGTAGCAGGATGAGTTCACCATTGAAAAAGGAAAAGGTTGAGGTTATGAGTCTTTGTGTCTGATATAGTGAGACCACAGAAACTATGTAATAAACTGAATTAATCTCTGTGTTGGGGATCTGAAGTTATGGGTCCCTAGAGAATTGATAATATAGATCTAAAATCCAAAAGAATCCAGCAATCTATGCTAGGTTTTTATATGAAGAACGAAATGCACAGGCTTAAGGAATTCTGGTAAAAGTGGAAGCCATTTAACTTATAGGCAGAATAGACCATTAGATATGGCAGCAGGAACAGAGTTTAAAAAAAAACATGTGTCCTAGACAGAAAATGGAATAGTGTGAAAAAAAATGTTGACTGTAAAATCTGTTACAAAAATGTTGACAAAGGAGAGGAAGTACAATGACAGGGGGAGTCCATGGATATATCAGTTAAGCTATCATCCAAGAACCTGTTGTAAGAAAGGAAGTGTTAATATAAATGATAGTACCTTGATTAAATAACATAGTTCAGTTAACAAAGGGGAGATATGATGATAGGGGGAGTTGTCAGAAAGTAGAAAGATAGGAAATCCTATATCAAAATAGCTACAGCATTGGCATAATAGATTATCCTTTGTCATTGTTGTCAAAGGGGGAGAATTTTAGAGGTTTCCATCAATGCCAAAGGGGGAGATTGTTGAGTATATAGTTGTCATTGATGTCAAAGGTGTTCACCAATGAGAAAGGAATAACGAGTGGATATGATGACATGACAAACTCGATGAAAGACTAAGGTAGTGATGGAATGGCATGGCTTAGTTGAGGATGTGGCATGACACATATGATGACATGGAATATGATGGTGTCCTAATGATGATGTCATAAAATAGTGATGGCATGGCATCTATAGTTGAGGATGTGGCATGAAACATATGATGACATGGAAATGATGGTGTCTTGGTGATAATGAGATGGACATGGATGATAAGACAACATGAATGAATGATCTGAAGACTTCCAAAATAGTGTCGATAGTATAATGTAAACAATGGTTAATGAAACAAAGAACAGAAGTTGAGTGGAAGTAGAGATGCAGTATGAATGACAAAGATGGTTAGACTAGCTAATGAAACAAAGAACAAAAGTCGAGTGGAAGTAGAGATGTAGTATGAATGAAAAAGTTGGTTAGAAAAATGAAGAGTGAAATGAACAGGAGACAGAGTATATGTAAACAATCGAAGAAACTATATCTGTGAGAGTGTTTATAAATTCTGTATAATCAGCAGCATGATGAAATTCTCTGAGTATATAAGTCTTCAAAATTGTTAGAAACAGTTGTAGAAGATTTCTACAAAGAAATCGTTTAGATCTGCAAATTCATGGTGAGATCCGCATTCGATCTAAAATTGATGGTCAAAAAGCATCCAGCATGATATTTGATGGTTAAGAATTAGTTTTGTAGAATATAGGTGAGAGGATGAAGTTCCACAAAAAGATCAAGATCGGATGTCTTATATTAGTCCCACACTAGATCCAACGATTAAGGATTAATTCTGACAGTTAGGCAAAAAATCCAAAGTTTCGTAAAAGATAAAGATCGTACGGTTGAGATTAGTTTTGCTAAAAGATATCAATGGTGTGGAAGAAAAATGCAGAAATGGAATTGTGGAAATAAGGTTTAAATATTCTATTAACCCGCAATCCACTTGCAAAAGATTAGACGGATGAGATTAGTTTTGCTAAAAGAGATCGACGGTGCGGAAATGGAATTACCAAAATAATGTTTAAATATTTTAAGAACCTACAATCGACAACACGCAAAATATCAAGATCAAATGGCTGAGATTAGTTCCGCAAAATATTTATGGTGTGGAAGAAAAATTGTAGAAAGAAGCTTGCGGAAAGGAGCTTGCGAAAATAATCTTGCGGAAAGGAGATTGTGGAAATTCGAGATATGATTTTAGGAAATGTTACATCCTGCATCCCGCAATATGGAGATCGACAGTCATGGAAGAGCCCATAGGAGATCAACGGTATGGAATTGTTGCTGCAGAAAGTTGAATTTTTGAAGAGTTGAGTTACTGCATTCTACAATATGCATCTTACCTCTGATCAACGGATAGGAAAATACCCAATGAAGATCAACGATGGGGAATCGTTGATAAGGAAACTGTGGTCTGAAAATATGATTTTGAAGGACAAATCTGTATGTCAGATCGATGAACCAGAGAGACTCAAAATTAGATCAATGGTGGGGAATCGTTGATGAGAAAACCGTGGTGCGGAAATACGATTTTGAGGAAGAAATCTATGCATTAGATCGATGATCTGAAGAGAATTATAAATGGGATCAACGAATCTGATTAAACCTAGAAGATGATCTTGCAGAAAGAAGATGGATATTGCAGAAGCACTAGAAAATGATAAACAGGGCTGTAGAAATGAATTCTGAGTTGTGGGAAGAAGGAAACAATGCTTTTATTGAAAGTTATCAATGAAACGATGCAATTGTTGAATGGGTAAAATGATGAATAGTTGTGTCTATAAGTAAACAGTCACAATCCAAAATGAAGGAGCATGGCTATGAAGAGACGCATTGATAGGAAATAGATAAATATTTTTATTGTATGAATGTGTAAAATATTAAGATGTCTCTATTAGTAACATTGACAGAGTCCAAAGAGAATAGTGGTATGGGTGTTTTGAATTGATGTAGCCATAGCTGAAGAAGAGACCAGGTAGAATGACATAGATTGAGCGAATATTTATAGAAAACATATTAGGGTGGCAGGGTGGCGCTAGGGAAGGAAACAGGCCTACAGGTGGTTGTTTCCTTCTTCCAGCAGAAGCTGGTAAATAGGGTGTAGGAGCATCCTGTTAGTTGTAGCTAACAAGATAGTGTATCATAGCATCCTTTCAGTAGTAGTTGATAAACTAGGGGGTCATAGCCTCCTTCCAATGGTAATTGGTAAATATGGTGTCATAGCATCCTTTCAGTAGCAACTGATAAACTAGGGGGTCATAGCCTCCTTCCAGTTGTAGCACGGGGGATTCACTTGTTGGCCAATGTCCTATCATGTTTGTACATATTGTGGGTTTTAAAATTATCAAAAATCAAACCAATATATTGCAGGTATTGGGGGAATGAGGTGTTTAGGGTGGGGGTGGGTAGGGTGGTTTATAAGGATTGAGGTATAAAAAGGGGTGGAGAGGAGGCTTTAAGTATTGGGAGGGGGTTTCAACAAAAAGAGTTTGGGTCAATATCTCTTGAAATTAAGGGTATTATTTAATATCTCACAATCGCACATGCTATGTGAGAGGTTCACTAAGTGAATTCCCCGTGAGTGGTAACTGGTAAATAGGGTGTCGTAGAATCCTTTCAGTAGTAGCTGATAAACCAGGGGCTCGTATCCTCCTTCCAGCGGTTTCTAGTAAATAGGGTGTAATACTATCCTTGTTTGTAGCAACAAGAAATACTATTTGTAAATAACACTTTTGCAGTAATAGGACGTATTGGCGGTTTACTCTATTGGGATTCCACGTTAAATTTGTGTTCTGTGTATTGTTGTTATTATGTGTATTTAATGATAGATTTAAAAAGTGGTTAAATTATTAAAAATATAACAATACTAATTCACCCCCCCTCCTACCTCAATATTGACCAATAAACCAACATCCATGTACTTTTAGTCTCCAAGGCCTTTGAGAAAAGGGATGTATTTTTTATCCCCCAAATCCCCATGTATTTTTTCAACAAATATTTTTTTTTAGTGGGATCCCATTCCTTTATGTACATCTAGACCAAATAAATCTAAACAAACTTTTCTTATTACCTCTAGGATATCATTAGGAACCAATCATAAAGTCATCTAATAAATATGTATCCCTTCTAAAATTGCTTCCACTAGCACTAGTATACCTCATATTAATAGCCACTAATTACACAATACGTTTCATGTCTTTTCCACCATTTGGATCAACCGATACCAATCTCTCTCCATATAATCATTTAGTTTTGAGAAAAAAACATAGGGTACCTTAAACCATCCTGCAGCTCTGACTAATGAAATGGAAACAATTATGGAACATATACCTGTCACTTTCATGTAGTCCCATGAAATAAATTGTGGAATTTTTCATGTTTATTTGAATACCTATATTCATACAATATAGGTCCATAATTTCCTTTATTTTTCTTGCTTCCCTCCTATATCCATCACATAAAATATTATGTCATCAACAAACAAAAGATGAGATAAAGAATAGGTGTTGGAAATTTCTATTCCTTTCGAGCCACTTGATATGTTGGCCTCCTATAGTGCCTTACTAGAAGCTTATACTACTAAGAAAAGTAGGGGACATAGGGAATCCTTTCCTTAACCATGTTCTAAGTCTAAATAACTCATAAGCTATCTCATTTATCAACATAATAAAAGAAACAATTGTGAACACTCCATAACCCTAAACACATAAGCCCTATTGTAATCACCCATATCACATAAGGTTACCAATAATACACATATAGAATCGTATATTCATACATATACAAGAGACAAGAACAGATGATAGAATAACAAATTATATTAGTGAATCACATGAGGGTCCATACATACATAGAACTGAAGCAAGTTCGTATCTAGCTCAACAACCTATTATATATGATTACAAAATAGTTATGAATAACTACCTGTCAGTTCAGTTAACCAACATGACCTTTTGAGGCCGACCTAATCTCCTATTAGTTGGTTAACTAGTCTAGTTGGCTCACCGACTAGCTCCTCCAACAAGCCCAAATGTATGAGCATTAACCTCAAGTACAACCAACTATGTTGATCTTAGTCTTTAGAGAGACAAACCTTAATCATTGTGCTTTTTGTTTCTTAATTTTATTGTGTGGAATCCTTCTTAGGTTACCCCAATAGGCTCATGTTCTTCTCTTCCTTCCAAGACAATTGATTGTTTTCTATGATCTTTGCAATGATGGAAAATAATATTTAACCCTTTTCACTATGATCTTCGCAATGATTTTGTATATGCAATTATAAATCGAAATGCACCTAAACTTGTCAAAAAAATATGGCTCACCAAATTTTGGAATTAATGTAGAAATGTAGAATTAAGTTGTTAAAATATTTGTTATTATCCTTGATTCAGCAACGATTAAGTTGTTAAAATGTTTTCAATTGTCCTTGTTTCATCAATGATTAAGTTTTTAAAATGTTTAGATCCTCTTCAAGAGGATTAAATATACCTATATAAAATTCCACTAGGAGACCATCAAAACTGGGTCTTTTATCTTTTTTTAAATTGTTCATAGCTGACAATAATTCCTCTCTACCAACCTCCTCCATAAGGATTTGATTTTTCATCTATACTTTAAAAAGTGGGAAAAAAGGAAGTCAACCTAACCACTTCCATAATTTTACCTCTTCCTTAGACCTTATAAATATTCCTTGAAGAAATCTACCCCCTCCTTTGAAATATTTGTAATTGACTTGCAGCCATGAAACCATATGTTGTCTCCATACTCCACATTGAATTAATACATTTATTGTTATTCGTATAGCTATGAAATTTTTGGGTATTTCCATCACCAAAATAGAGACATAATGATCTTCTCTTTAGTCTCCACTTTGATTCTATGTGAAATAAAATATTTCTTTCTTTCTTACAAGGCTACAACCTCTCCTTTTTTTCTATTGTAATAAATCCAAAACCAACATTGTTATACAAATCCTCTAATTTTTCATGAACTTCAATTATAAATCTATCATCCTTCAATTAGAACAAATCATTCAATGGATGGTTATTTAACCCTTTTTAAATTTTGTTCAAAATGACAATTTACATAAAATGCCACCCCCTAAGTATTTTTCCAATTATGATATTATTTTCCCTCCATCCTACATGATTTCTTACAGAAGGACCACATCAAGGTCATGAGCATCCAAAACCCTTTTCAAAGCCAATTTTTTGGAAGGGCTTTCCAAGTCCTCACAATTTGTGGACAATAGAATTATTTATCACCTATCATAAGGAAATTAGTTGTTCTAAGAACCGTTCTAGAGAAATTAGTTTTCCGTACATTATTTTATTGTTATCATTCTTTTGAGCCAATTATATATATGATTTTCTACTTCTTACATTACATTTTTATCCTCTTCCTTCAACTTGACTAAAACCACCTTCAACATCTCCTTAAAATATTCTAACCCTTGTTTTCTAGGATGAAGGTAAAATTTGGTATTCTCCTCCTTCCCATACTTAGATAGACACATCATTTTCTTTATCATCAGTAGATTAATAGATTAATCAAATGAGGGTATATTTCAATATTTCTTACCTATAATGTTAGGAATGATAATTAAAGGGTCCTAGAGGGAATCCCCAGTCACATATGAACCATTTAAAAAATTACCTTCTCTAAATCATAGCCCCACCTACATAATTATTTTCCTATGACCCAAAAGAATATTTCATTCTAGAGGTGAAAATAAATTTAGAGGGGTAATATTCTTTATATGATTACATGAATCAGATAATGGTGATCCAAAAAACATCAACCCATATGACACTTCTTATATGTAGACTAGGGCATTGTTTTCTACCAAGTGTAGAATCCTTCACATGAGACCTAGTTGTCTTCCCTTCCACATCTAATTTTTGCGTTTTGACTCCTATTTTTCCATGTTGGGAGGAATTACACACCAATTCCTCTACCTCTAGCAAGGGGATTAGGTTGACAATATTTTTCATTTGATTTTGTTCCTAGTTCGACCATTTCTTACCCATTCCTTTTTAAAATTAGGATGGTTACACTATGCCACCATGTGACCATAGAAGTGATACCGAGAATGTCTAAAGGGGGCACCCACCTCATCTAATACCTAATCACACTTCTTATAACCTCTAGTCACAATAAAAAAATCCTCAATCCCTTAACTTAAATCCACCCCTCTAAGAATATGGGTGAGGTTCATCAAACTTGTATCTCTATAAGTGAGATCTACTTCGTAGAAATGACCTAGGGCCTATCCAATTTCTCAAAATACCTACTTTGATCATAAATCAATTAGCAGCCCAAGGAATTTACCCAAACTGACATGATGTTGACCCTCTCTATTATTGCATAAAAGAATTAGGACAATCTTTAAGAATCAAAGGATTCAATCCCCATTTCCATATAGAGTTTAAAACCTTCTTTGCATTAGGTGTTAATTGAAAATAAATGTTATACATCCACTTAAAAGTATGTAAAATAGTGAAGAATAGAAAAGAAATTTCTCAAAACTTGAAACCACTCAGTCTCTATTTATCCTATCCCCAACTCTTCATGCATGGAACCTCCCAATGAGAACCATTTTTGACATGGAAATGACTTTGTCCATGCTTATAATATGCCAAAGAAAAAGGTTTGTCAACTTTATATGTCTTTTCACACACTTTTTTCATCTCCTAATCCCTCTTAGAGTCTTATTTCTCCCAAAAGACATGATTATTGATTTCACCTTTCCTTTAGTCATTTATTTATTTCCACGATGAAAAGACCTACTTTTTCCAATGACCAACTCTATATTGTCACCACAAAGGACTTGTTAATCTAGAGTCAAGCCAATAAAACCAATGTTACACCCATGAATTCTTTCAAAGCTAAGTGCCTACAAGGATCCATCCATGAATGATGTATGTGGATATTTAAAACTTTCCATGAAAATGGAATCAGACGAAAAAAGCGAAATCAATGAATTATCTAGCACTAAGGAAAGGCATGGAGAGAGGACTAACTAAAACTAACCCTATCATTAAACTAGACCTTTCCGCCTTAGCATTCCACCAATTATATTATAGTCCCAACATGATCTATATTGAATCCAGGGTAATTTATATCCAACAAGTCATTCAACATTATTATGATGGAAACCATTGATCCTATTAAAAAAATAGCCATAGCCTCCAAAACATTTATAGATTCTTCCTCCAAAGGTTTTTCCCCTACTACAAAAACTTTATTTATACCTAGATATTTTTAGCTATGAGAGGTGTCTCTATGTGGGAAAACACGTATGTGATACCCTTGATATGGATCTTTTGAATATTCTACAATATCTAGTTCCATTCTAAAAAAACTTAGTATTCACCCTTTAGCCTCCATCAAGACAGTGATAGGAAATATTAAAGAAAAATAAAGTTGTTTAAGTCCACTATCATAATACTTATGAAGCTTCAAGAAGTGATATGATAGTTTTTCTCTTGAAAAAATATTCAAGGAGACTAAATTAGAGAAAACCCAAAAATGATTCCATAAACAAGAATTAAATTCTTTCTAAAAAATTGAGCTACAACAAAAAAACTTAGATGAGAGTTTCTAAAGCATTATTAAAATACCAAATCTTTATAAAATATTGGATTTTATGTTACTTTTGACAGAATATCAACAATGAATAGCTTTTCATGTTGGTCGATTGAACTTGTGAGGTTTATAAAAAGGAATGAAAGCATGGTGTTGTTTTTTTCTTTCAAAAATACCTTTGACACCATCTTGAGGGAGGGACTATGGGAGAGGTTGATGAAGATCGAGGTCTTTAATGGGTTGAGAGAACCAATACATAAGTTATATGAGTATGCACAACATACAATAAGAACTATAGAGGGTATTTCATATAACTTCAATAGTCACATAAGGTGAAACAAGGTTGCCCCATCTCCCCCACATTATTCAATTTTTATATAAATAAGATATAGGACTAGATAAATAAGAAATATTAGGGTGGGGTGAAAATAGTGAGAATTTTTGTAATGATATTGTTTTATGCAAATGGTTTGAAACTAACAACTAATACACTGCACTTTTTTTTAGGATAACTAGATTCCTTAGTTCCATTTTACATGGAGGTTAGGATGAACATGAACGTGGGATAAATGAATACTAGTGTTCTCACTAAAACAAGGAACAAATTAAATTCAACTAATATTCAAATTAAAGCCTCAATAAATAACATAAAACTATAAATATTTGGTGATAGATTTGAATGAAAATATAGGGAAGGGCGCATGCAAAAATAAAACAATCCAAGTAGGTGATAGAATTGTTTTTGCAAGAAAAAATAGATGCAAGAGAAAAGGTATGGGACTAGAAAAAAATGTTGCATTCCCTCTTTCAAACACTCACAACCCTAATACTTCTCTATGGATGTGAAGTACGGAGACCAAGAATATCCATAAATATATGGAACCAAGTTTAACAGATGTAATAAATAATAAGAAGTTGTTTAAGAGTAATTGGTATCACCCCTTACACGATACTCCTCACTAGAGCATTACTATACCCAATATAATTTAATACACTAATAAAATTAATTTTGCATAAAAATAAAATGACAACCATGGGCAATGATAAGATTCCACTTAAAATCTTCTAAGAAGAGATAAAAAGGAGGAACAAGTCATGGAACTAACTATAGAAAATGGTTTGAAGGGTGGTATGTTGAAGAAGAAATGTGCCCAAAGGATTAAAAGGAATTTAAAATTCATGTACATGAATGTCACATCAAGGGAAAATGGAGAAAACATGTCAAAAGAAACAACAATACTACATCAACAGCTTAAATATTAGACTACTTGAAGCTTAAGATCCCATGGAGAGAAAAAGAGGTAATAGCACTACTAAGAACTAGCTTACACGAGTTAAGATGTGAAACAAAAAAATGGGAACAAACCAAAGGGTTGTGGTAGGAAATGCTATGTTGATTATGTGTAAATGGGGATACATAAAATTAGCAAATCTTTCTTCTACATCATGCAATGTACTTGCAAACCATAGAGAGGTTGAATTTTTATATCATAGACTAGGAATCAATGTTTCAAGATTATCTAGTGGAGGTACAACAATCCTGGATGAGAAAATGATGTGAAAAAGAAGATGGTTGAGAGAAGAGTCAATGAGGTAACTAACCCTTAATATGGGTCAAAAGGGACCAAATCTAGTTGAGTAGACCAAGTCTATGATTTGGGTCATGTCATTACACCACTAGCTCTAGTTATCATAATTTATTATTTTAATGTTTTTTGAAATGTCACACATAATACAATCTTTGTTCTAACATATGTGTTTCATGTATCATTTACAATCTATTAAAATATATCTATATATCTTTCTTTGTCACCACATTTTTTAGTGTAAAATTTGTTGAATTTAGAACACAAAAATATTGATATTAATCTAATGGGGATAATGATGATTTCAAAGTGTTTTTATTTGTCTTTTATCTTGTGATTGTAATTGTTTTGTGATAGATTATTTTTCCTCCAAATTGTGAAAGATACGACTTGAAAATATAAGCAATAATAAATATTTCAATCTCTTTAATGTAAGTCTAATTTCCCATCAACTAATGTGTTCCAAATCTTTTTGTGACATGTCTTACTAATCTCATATGTTAAATTTATTTTATTATTTAATTTTTAAAATAGCGGTGGCTTAAATATAGACATTGAAATAGTGCTCAAAGAGATTCTCCCTCACATTAATGACATTTCAAACATTCTTTTACAATTTCTAGCATATATTTTATTTTTCAAACTCATATTCACTGTCATTTACATTTATTTATAAGAGAAGTTACAAAATTATCAATTTCTGACTTATCATATATCCTAGATGCATTGAGTTTGGAACAATTAAACATCAAGACAAGCTCTTTGATAGTTAAAAATCACACATTCATTTATGTGATCCTACCACAAGATTATTAGATGCAGTGAGTTTAGTGCAATAGTTAAGACACAATTATCCCAAGTCATCACACAACTCATAAATATAACCACTCTAAACTCATGGAGTCATAGGAAAACCACATAAGCATCTTAAAAGTGATTTAAACCAAATATAACACTAGCCTAGTGACCCATAAACTTAGTATTGTGAACAACATTCACACTTATGTCATTCTTTGATAAGAAAGTGCTAGAAAAACATTTACTTCTAAGGGTGTACGCAAAAATGGATAAGACTTAAAAATAGAAATACCATAACATGTACATCATTTTATTTGATGAACACTCTTCACATACCCTTTTAGAACTATTTCTCCATGTTGGCTTGAGGATATCTAAAGACAACCTTGCGAGGAGGTTTTTTCCCAAGGATATCTATCTTTTCCAATCTTATGTTTCTCGAGGTTCTTATATACTTGATAGGTTTGCTTGTATACAAATTGGATGCTTTTCCATGGGATGGCGCTTTTAATGGTGTTATTTGTGTCTCTTTTTAAAAGTTGGCACTATTTTGGATGCTAATTAGCATCCCAAATAGCATCCCAATTAGCATCCCAATCATCATCCCAATTAACATCCCATTTAGCGTCCCTTTTTTAAATTTGACGCTATTTTGGACTCTAATTAGCATCCCAATTAACGTCCCAATTATCACCCCCATTAGAATCCCAATTAGTGTTTCAATTAGCATCCCTTTTTAAAAGTTGGTGATATTTTGGATGCTAATTAGCATCCCAATTAATACCCCAATTAGTGTCCCAATTAGAATCCTAATTAGAATCCTAATTAGCGTCCCAATTATCATCCCTTTTTAAAAGTTGGCGCTATTTTGGGCTATAATTAGCATCCCAATTAGCATCACAATTATTGTCTCAATTAGCATCCCAATTAATGTCCCAATTAGCATCCAAAAAAGCATGCCATATAACGCCAATAATAGCCTCCAAAAGAATGTCTTGAATAACATATCAATATATATTAATCCAGGGTTAGTGACAGAAATTGCATCATGAATTTCGGCAGGAAAAACATTCAACATAGAATCAAGTATAGAGCCAGGAATTGTGCCTAGAAAACATCCAACATAGTGCCAGGTATAGATCCAGGTATAGCACCTGGAATAATGCCATAAACTTCGAAAGGAACCTTGCTAGGAATTGCACTAGGTTTAGAGCTAGCAATTGTGCTTGGAAAACATTCGACATAATGTTAGATATATCAATGATCATGATTCATGTGATATTACTTTTGGATCTTTCTTTATCATAGTTGCATCTAAATGATCGTAATCGTGGAACTTTTGGATCTTGATTAATCCTAATGAGGGGTAAATTAGCTTAATGTCACCTAAATTGATCTAATGGCATTTGAGTGTCCCCAACAACATTTGATAGACCCTAATGGCATATGATTGGCCCTAACAACATGACGATGATGCATTAAGATAATTATGATGGAGCGTATGGATATGATTTGATAAGTATAAGACTATATCATCCATTATTATGAGGTAGTACGGCTACTTGCTCATTATTATTGCAATTATATTGATGATGACTATGACGATGAAAATGATGTTGATTTATTGTATGATGATGATGACAATGTGGATGTGGATGTCAACAATCATTATGCATGTGGTATCACTTTTGGTCCTAATTGATTCTAATGGCACATAAATTTTTGTAACGACATCTAAACAACCCTATTATCATCAAAATGGTTGTAACGACATATAAATGACCTTAACAATTACATGACTTGAATCTTAATGTCGATGAGTGATTAAGAACACTAATGGCATATGTGTGACCATAATGACAATGATGACGATGATTTTTTTGATGATGTACTTAATGCTGCTGATGATGATGATAATGAGGATGGTGATCAAGATGATGTTGATGTACCATATGGAATTGATGATGATGATGAAAATGTCGATGTCCACAATGATGATACATGTCATAATACTTCTGGATACTGTAAAACTTGAGATATTGGACTTAATAACAAGTAATAGAGGTTGCGAGGTGTTGACCATAAAAATATTGTTGGCCATTGGGTTTTACATTGAATCATATGGCCATTAAGTTTAGTAGTTTCCCCACCCCCCCTACACCCCCTTGCAGAAAGGTAGTACAATACCACCTATCATGGTGTTACCAAAATTTCAACCTCCAAGGTTGTTTTGGACACCCCCCCCATCCATACCCTCATTTTTACCAAGAACATCCAAGGAACAAGAAGTGGATATCAATCTTAACACAAAAGATAACTTTCTTTGTGCTCTTAAGGATATTTTGATCTTGGTTTAAAATGGAATGAAGAAACAAACATTTAAATAATGCCCATAGTGTTGCTTTGAAGAAGTGGATCAAATGTTTTTACATCTTTGGCCTTATAAGCGGACATATCTCAAGGAAAAAAACAGTTAGCTTCTCAAGTTTTATGTCATTAGTAGATTTTTCATTATAGATTCGGAATAATTGGTTCAATTTTCGATGATTCTTTTGAGGTTTGTCAAATTTCTATTAATTTTTAAAGCAATTTTGTTTGTTATGTGAAATGCCCTTTAACCAACATATTTGAGTATTATTTGCATTTTACCTACTACGAAGCCAAGCGATGGACTTTGATAGAATTTGATAGCTCGCATTTGATTTTATTTTGGCATCATTTTTCCTACGGTGAGTTGGATTTCGATATTCTTGACCTCTCCATTGCTTTGTTTTAATTTCCATGCTATGGGAATTTATCACAAGGAAGAGAGAAATTCCCGTGATAATTTATTGGAGAAGACTGTTACTGAGGTTTTAGTTAATAAACACAATACTAATACAGAGAAAAAGTACATAGTTATATTCTTAGTAGTCGTGTGTGTGAATACTTCATTGGGGCGATAAGGGATCCTGAGAAGTGATGTTTGGGTGAATCCCACAGGAGAAACACAAGGAGTTTGCAGAATAATTCGATGATCCCCCATTAGAGAAGAAGAGAAGAAACTATGGATGAGAGAGCACATGTAGATAGTGATAGAAGGATGCAAGTAGAGAAATAGAAAAGAAGAGCCACAGGTAGAGAAACGGGAAAGAAGAGCCATCCCAAACAGAGAAGAATCATGGAAAAAGAAAGAGCAGTTAATAGTAGAAAGCCTAGCCAATGGAGAATATTTCAATCCTCTCCAATAGCGAAGAATCTCGTTCTAACACAACAAGCAAAGAAAAAGAGATATTTTGTTATGTGCCCTAGCAAACCTTTTAGAAGTTGAATGTCCAATGTGTGAAATGCTTTGAATGCTTTGAAGGAGGTATTTATTTAAAATATTGAAATTTAGAAGTTTAATTTTTTATGAAATTTTCACTCTGTGTGAAGAGCTTCATATTTTGCTAAAGAATCTAAAAGTGAGCAAATTTTGAATTTATTTTGATATTAGGGAATAAAATGAAATCTTTCCTATTAAGTTCTAATTTTAGAATGGAAAATGCAAGAAATACTAGATATTTCAGTAAAAGATAAAGTATGCTATTAATATACATATCAATAAAATTTTTACTTGTCTAATATGTGTTAAGTTATCAAATTATCAAACTAACTTTAAAAGATTAAAAACATTTCCTCACAAACAAAGGTTCTACACCTACAGAGGTTTGGACGTAATCTGCATAGATTAACAAGGAGTTAAACCTAATATATATATTATGGCACTCCAAATAAACCGTGAATTTTTTTTTATAAAATATAATAGGGTAAACTAAAACACCTATACCCATACATAAATGACCTCTCGTACAACCTAAATAAGAAGAATGGTTTTTCATCATTTATTTAGTCAAAACTTGAAAAAAACACTAACGACATACAAAAATAGTAGTCAAAACTCATATGTTACTCAATCTGTCTGAATAAGAAAAAAATATAATACTAAGTAGCATAGATAACAACTTCATTTGCACATCACATAAATAACCCTACAATGTGAAGTGTGAAAATGTTGAAATTTAACATTTATTTGTGTTTCTCTCACTTTTCTATATAAATATATATGAACATTTATCTATTCATTTTGTTAGGTTTGGTTTATTTCTCTACGTTCTTACAAACTAAGAGAACATTGTCTACAAATATTATTGTAAATATAAATTTACAATATTTATGACTTTAAGTATTATAATCATTAATATTCAAACATCAAGAAACATTGTAAAAACACTTCTAGGTTAGTTTGTAGTTTAGTTAAATATTATTTTTCAAACAATAAATGTTTTAGGTTGGTTTGTAGTTTAGTTCAATATTATTTTTCAAACAAGAAGTGTTTTTTTAAAATTGGTATATCCATTGTACACTTATTCTAAGATGAGAAATTACTCTTCAATTCAATTTATATATATATTCAATTTTTCTTCAACCTTTTATTGCACCTTTTGCTCCTTTTGCTAGTTATTACTTCCACGAAGCTCACCCATCAATTGAGGGCCATAGCATTGACTCAGCCTTCAGCCTCATTGGGCCAAAGGAATGTTTTTATATGGGTTTCCACAAACTTATTGGAAGGATCGACTATATTTGGAAGGTACAATCCTATATCTCATTTAATTATTACTGCTTTCGTTACTTGCTAATTATATTACTGTTGGCTGCCAGCTCAGACAATAAACTTGCTGGGAGAATCAACCAGCCAGGGTAGATAGGAAATTTGGTTTTAGGGACGGGGTAATTGCCAGTGTCTTTGGCCTTTGTGACTCAAGTGAACGAATTGAACCTTTGGAACCAAGTTCGAGAATTGCTTGGCTATGCTAGATAGGAATAATAATAAGGGTTATGTTTTTCATTTCCATCAAGGTTTGACAACATGGAATTGGATAAAAGATGAGGAGGAAAAATAGCTACTGCAGACAATGGAGGCTCGAATATCTTGTTCTCTCTAGGTCAAGGGATTTCCGGCATGGCCCGTTAAGGTTAAGGTACGCCAGTCTATTTTTCATCCCCATTTGTTTTCCCTTATTTGATGTATGTTGTTGTTATCTACATTTGCTACATCAAATTATATACTTCTTCTACCCTGCTTTAATACCTAATTATCGTCCAAGGGTTTGTGTGAATGTTTATAGATTTTCATAGGGTTTCATTTTTGTTGCGCTGATTGCAATGGCTATGGGCATATTTTTCGATTTCCCAATATGTGCCGATATTTTTTCGTTAATCCTAGTATTGGAAAACCTGGTTACTACACGGGGATTCTCTGAAACCCTACACAAGAAATCAAACCCGATATCATATATTAGTGTTTATACCCAAGCGATGCATTAAGACAGTTTACCAAGTAGTTCTCCAGTTGATGCAGGATGGGTTGGTTCGAACTAGTGTACACTTCCTATAGGACCGGGACTTCCTTCTGGTAAAGTGCAATAATTGAAATGATACTTTGTTCAACTAACTATATTAACAAGGTTGTACAGACCCACTTCAGATTGACCTTTCAGGCCCCTATAGTTATTTCCCTCAATTACACCTATATTTCTTCCCTTCAAAGGCACTAGACTCTCTTTCTCGTTGCTTTATTAGCTTTTCCTTACTTACCATAAGTCGCTTAGCAAAACCCCAAGGCAAGTTAAAACCTCCAACCGATCCTTCGAACCCAGCTGGCATTAAGAAAACACCAACCAGAGAATGATCGACTTGCCAGATCTGATAGTAAGTCATCCAACCAAGCATATGTATTTCCTTAAAGTCATAGAAGCAAGTCTCAATAAAATAAGGGAGGGCCTTCCTCAATTCCTCTGGCAGGAGTAGTAAAGGTATAACCTTGTCGTATCTCGGTGGAATACTTGAAACAGAGTTATGTATTCATTTCTCAATTTTACACCTTGGTATGCATGTTGCTTATTTTCATGTTTACCTTAGCAACAACCCCAGCTTACTCAGAAAAACAGGTAAGCGCAGTTATGACCTCAAATGCTACTTGTGTTGCTACTGGAGTGGTAGCGGCGCTGTTGGTAAGGAAGGATACGCCTGATAGACGGGCCAAATAGATTCTATTATTCATGCCAGCCAGGATGCAAGTTTGTGTTTTTTTGTGTTTAAACCTAAGCGATGGATTCAGTTGCGTTTCAAATTATAGTTTTATTCCTTTTTGTTGTTATATTTAGATTCCCACTTATTAATGTTCATATTGTCCTTCCTTTGTTATTATTAACATTTTGGATTATGTTACAGGTATGATGCTGCAAAAGAAGTAAAATTTAGAACTATGTCAAATGATTCTGACATTGCTACCCCATTTACATCTATGAAACATCTTATAGCAGCTGCACAAGCTAAGCGGGAACAAGGATGTTCTGCAGCTCTGCTACCTTCTGTTTCAATTGAAGAAATTGAGAATTCTACTCCATTTATTTCCATCCCTTCACCAATCCAAAGGAGTAATTCAGATCACAGTTCACCACTCCAACTTCACTTAGATGGTAAGGCAACTGAGGATACAAAGTATGCCACTGCCCATACAGAATCAAGAAGTCCTAGATTTAATGTACAACAGTGGGGTCTTCCAATTAAGATTTACTAACTTTTATATATATGACCATATTTTCATCTGCATCTATTTTTACTTAACTGGTTTTTATATATATATAACATTAATATCTATGAATTTACAAAACGATTACATGAAGAGGATACGTTCTGCTATTATAACGTTATATTATTTGTGTTTCTTTATATATAAACATGTTCATTATGATTTGGAAACTTAGAAAGAATTAGATGGTGAAGATTGCATTCTACCGATAAGAGGAAAAGAAAATATGAACTAGTTACAAAGAAACACTAACAAAGGATGAGTTATTTCAATTTGCTAGTTTAAAAAGTAAATAAATATATTCAGGATCTGGAATTGAGTGAAGAAAGTAAAATAAGCTCATAGCAAAAATCGGTTGGAGGGGCACTTAGTGGAGATACAGAAGCAGCAATTGCCGGGGCCACTTTTAAAGGAATGCTAAATACGCTGTCAAGGACGAAGGAAAGTATTGGCAGAGCATTGTGTCATGCTATTCACTGGAAATGTAACCTTGTTGGTGACGTAATCTTGATATCTGTTATTTTCCAGTATGGTAAACAAGCAGCTCATTTTATGTTTGCTTACTGTGGTTTTTTTACTTTTTGAAAATTAACCATGAAAATTGTTAAAATTAGACTAAAGAATGAATATCTTGCATATGGATAATTTTTGCATTCATAGTGACTTATGAGGATCATTTTTGCATTCATGGTGACTTATGACAATCCTATACATTTGGTATTTATGAGAAATTACTCATTGCGGGCTCAAGCATTACTACATATTTAAATAATTAGCATGTGAAGTGACTCAATCTCTTCCATAACTTGTAGTTCGTGAAATACTAATTGTGTCAAGTAATAAGGCAAGTCATATAACTCATTATATAAGTAAATGTAGGTGTGTCTTGGCCTTGGATGTAGACCAGCTAGAAGTACTGAAAAGAGAAGGGTAATAAAACACATGAATATGTGGAAGGAACTGTCGAATAGGCCCTCATCCCAGTATAATCTCAAAGTGGATCTTACCCAATTATGCTCCATCCATTAATTCTCTCTTTCCTTACGCGATATGACCATCACTTTATCCAATTATATCACCTATGCTTTTTCATAAATTGGAATTGTGGGATCTTCCTTGTATTCTTATGTAGTAAACTCTTTATTCTATCATTGCTAATAGTCAGGCCCTCCCTATTATTCGATGGCTGATCACCACAATTAAGATGATATCAATGTATAGATAATACATCACACAGGCACAAATATCTATAGATACATATATTTCTCTATCATCTCTAGCTTATATACACATTTAAATGTGTCCATATCCACATTATAGGGCCGAGTTTAACAAAGAAAAT
>LPNX010380608.1:166172-189307 GCA_001517045.1 Pseudotsuga menziesii
TTGACCACATCAATGGGAATCAAGTTCTTCATTGGTTGTTCAAACACCATGCTAAATTTGTGTGTGGATGCCACATCAACCATCGTAGTATTTCCCCATATCTTCATCTCAAGGAATTCTTTACATGTGGACTTCAATAACGATATGATTGCCAAAGTCATCATCCAACTTGTGCGATTGGGTGCAAGAGTCCCACACACCCTTCAAAGGATTTTACATCTTTGTAGCTTCATATTCAACAAATGACCACAGAATGGGTCATTTGTACCTATCATGGACCCAATCTATTAATACGTCTTCCTTAAAAGAGGGTTAGTCACTTATATCCATAAGAAAACCATTAAGGGGACAATTTCAACATGTCAAGGACTTCATCATGGCATCCACCATATCTTCATCATCACATGAGTAAAGACCTCAGATGTGAACACCAAGGTCCAACATACCGCCATAAGTGTGGGTACCAAGACTTGAGTCTCTACATCATTAAGCTTGTCCACTATAGGAGATTGGTGGAATTAATGACAACTAAGAGGGCCATGCAAGTCACATGTTGTCATCAATGACAACTAAATCAACAATAGCATTCAGTTTGGGGCAATGTCTTAAATTCTAAAATTTGTTAAAACCATTGGAGAATTATTTTTTTCTTGCTGTTTAAATCGGATAATTGTTGTATCTAAGCATTTTCATCCTAGAAGTGCAAAGGCTAGAACAAAGATCCATGACCCATAGTTCAGACGTTAAAGCATAAATTATTTCATCCATGCACTCTTCAATGATCACTCTTCCCTTTGCTACTTGCTGCTCTTCCTTTGAGTAGGCATCAACTTCCACATTTTGCTCACTATATACACGAATAATAGAAATTGTCTTGAACAAGCTTGCTATTTATTTTGTCTGATATCCTAGAGGTCTGAGGTTTATATCGAGATTATGGAATGTACCTTGCATCTACTTAATCACTAGGTTGAATTCACTATAGACCTGTAACTTCTTTACATTATTCTCTATGTCACATTTGAGAAGAAGTGTTAATGGGAATTAGTTATGCAATATTATCGGATCCTATGCTAAGGCCAGCAGCCAACCATCCATCTTAATTGTGTGATTCACAATTAAAAACAAAATACAACCTGCAATGCTACTATCCCAAGGACCTTTCCTTACTCCATAAAATAACCCCACACCCGCTCTTTAATGATGTCCAAATTCTCCATTTTCCTCTCTTTTCTTGAATGATTGGAAGCATGTAAGGCTTAAGGTATAGCCATGGATATGATTTGATAAGAAAATTGGAATAAAGGTACAACAACTTTTTACACAAATAGAAATCAATTTCTTGCTAGGTACAAGTCCCATATAGTCAAACATGGCATAGGTTTCCATTGCTTGAGCTCTTATTGTCTCATCCAACTTTTCAAACATTATTCAAGAGAGTTCCCAACCCATCTATTCTTCACTCTTTTAAATTGCTCCACTTCTAACCAGGCTTGTTTTGTATATTTGAGCATTAGTTAAAACCTTGTTCACAATTGATAGCCACATAAATATTGTTGTTTTATGGGGGCTTTTATTTTCTATAATTTCTCACACCACCGAGATGTGTGTTCAAGAGGAGAAGAAAAAATTGCTTGGTACCCCAATTTTGCTGAATAAACCCCAAGGCTTGATTCTTTGACCATACCTCTGAATCTTCTCCCTCATAATTCTAACATGCCTTTTATGAATATTATACATGTATGCATTCCATGTATTTTCATTTCACCATCTATCCTTAGTCTATCTGATCTCATCCAACCCTATTGCCATATGTTTGTGGCCTCCTGATTGGAAATTTGTTTGAGAGTGTATATACCATTTGTTTGTCCTAAAATATGTACTTGAATGGTAGAGTACAAAGCTTAGGAATATAAAATGGATGATTGAATTTGAGTGTGGTAAATGGATCAACAAGACTGAATGATAAAATGAGAGGGCATTTAGCTAACTGTAGATCAGAGATATTCCATTGGGAAAGGAGTCAAAACTTGAATCTCAATGGTTTATAGCAAATAACTGGCTAGATAAATTTCTAATAACTCTGAATCAAGGTAAGCATCATGTTCAATGCATAAAGTGATGAATGACATCTTGAAATGAAGAAACAACCTATTGCACAAGAGGCATCTATCAAGGATGAATCTCTAACACAAATTTAAAAGAATTAACTTAAAGAATGATTATAAATAGAGCATCCAACAGTGATGAATTCTGAAAACAACCATGTACACATAACATGTATAATCATAATGGAGAGGAGTGCCAAACTACAGAGTATACCAACAGATGGAACATTCCTAGATCAAAGTCATTAAGACAACAAATCATCTTATAACAGTTGTTTTTTTAGTCCAACAAAACTAATTGCATCACTAATGGAAGAAACTTTAGACAAGGAAGGCATTGAGGAAGAGAAAGGAATTGTGGTTAAATATATTGTAGAAGAAGGTGAATTGGTGAAAGAGAATGAGGAAAAAACCAAAGTGATATGTTGTTGAAGTTAAGGCACACAGGAATCCAGATTCTCGATCTCCTTAGAGTGATTCCCCTAGTAGTTCTAGGTCTATCTTCCTTTCCCCTTTTATTGAAATGATCTGTGAATGTCATGGAAGTGTTATTAAGGTCTATCATTTTGTTTATGATATTAGCTTGGCATTCTTCAGTATATATATTATTTCATATAGTTTTGTGTTGTATAATTGTACACTCTACACTTTGCTATCTTGTTAATTTAATAAATGGAATTTTCTCTCCGAGTCCTAGCAGGAGACCTCAGAAGAGTTTGAGCAAAATCCCTAGAAGAATATTGAGAAGAAGCCCTAGAAGGAGCTTGAGCAGGAACCAGAGTGAGAGTCCTAGGAGAATCTCAAGCAAGAACCTGAGTAGAAGTCCCAGAAGGGTACTGAGTAGAATCCCTTGAATGAGTTTGAATAGGATCCTAAGTGTGATTGCTCGCAGGGTTGTAAGTAGGAGCTCAAGTCGCAAGGCTTTGAGTATGAGCCCAATTTTGATTGCTCGTAGGCCTTTCAGTTGGATTCCACGAAGGAGTTTTATTAGGAATTCATGACAAAACCTAGATAAAAGTCCTTTGAAAAGTTGAAGCATGCCTCCAAGCAGCAAGTTGTCAAGAGGATCAAGTCGTAGTCTTGTTGGTGATAAGAGTACACTTCCCCATACTAATCAAAGTAAAAATATTGTAAGAATCCCTATCCTAGAGGGCACACCTAAACATGTGAGAAGGGGTCATGGATTCATCCGGCAGTACTCTTATGCTTGATGTTATCGTACACCATCTCCAAATCGCTCTCCCCTAAGGTCTCATCGCCTCAGCGAAAGGAATATTCCTAAAAGGGATAGGTTTGTATGAATTCATAAAACCTCATTAAATTTCCAAAGTTTGAAGGAATTTCTAATAGAATAATTTTATTTTGTTGTGGTAGATATTCAAGTTATAGGAGTTATTTCTAGCGCTCGCCACCAAGAGGCAGGACTCCTCCAAGGTCAGAAAGCATTATATTTGTTGCAGTGCTTGAAGAAATATGTCTTGAATATGATTTTAGAAACCTATTTTGTAATATTTTTGTCAAGGATATAGTTTGTTGTGTTATTATGTGCATTTTCCTTAAACAAGGCAATGTCTCGTAGTTATGTTCACCATAAATATTTGACCTCTTAAGATGCTTTCTTTAACACAGGTACAGGAGAAGCAGGATTCGAAGCATGAGTTATAGTCTTGTAGCTTAACCAAAGAAGAAATCAAAGTATCAGCCATAATTATAGTCCTATAGATGAGCACCCTATCATGATTGTAGTTTGTTAGGTATATATGATTCTATTCCTTCTCCCAATGTTTCAAACCATGCCTAGTTTTCCAAAGAAAAAGATAAAAAGACATCCTCATCCTATACTCTATGGCCCCATGAATATGCTTATATCCAATGCTGTTGGGATCATGTAGATCTCCCGATGCAAGCATTGCAACATCACCCTAGGAAGTGAATAAACATTATGAATTGGCATCACAATATATCCTAACCATTTTTTCTTGTGGATACTCATTAGCTTGATGGAAGAAGGAACTTTGATCATCCCATGGTGGATATAATACATGTGAAGCACCAACTATTGGGTTGATCATCCTCTTTTGATTCTCCTTATTGCTCCACTTATACATGGATCTAGTATGATCATGCTTATCTACTGTATCCTTGGGGCCCTTGGAATCTACACTAAGATAATTGTTGTTAATAGGTCTCATATAGTGGTAAACTTATGGTTTCTAGGGAATAGTGATTTTGGAAATCCCATTAGCCAATTTCTTGAGTTTTGTTTAAAATTCCTAGAAAATGTTTATGGATTTCGTAATTTGCTTGATCATATATTGTGAACTTATACAATCTATCATCCTTTTTCAACCATTAAATACTCAAAGTTGTGTATTGATCCTTTTTACCATTATAGAGGACTCTGTAAGTTAGGTTCCCAAATTCTTAAAGGGTGCTAGCTCAATGGAAGAGCACCTTCCTTACAAGCAGGAGGTTGGTGGTTTGATTTATCCACACCGTAATGTTATTATAATATCTATTAAAAATAACTAAATTAGTAACTAACAAATAAGAGATAAGTGACCAAACAAAATGACCAAAATTCATATATAAAATTACTAAAAATGACTAAATTAGTGACAAAAAACGAGAGATACGAAACTAGGCATTAAAAAGGATGCAACACGTGGTGCTAATGATGAAGCCAAACATGGCATTGATATGGTAGTAAAATAAGACACAAAACTAGGCATTAAAAAGGATGCAACACGTGGTGCTAATGAGGAAGCCAAACATGACGTTGATATGGTAGAAAAATAAGACGTTACTTTGGATGCAAAACATGGCACTACATAGGAAGCAAAATATGGTGCAACAATAGAAGAAATATTTGTCATCATTTTGGTAGAAAAACATAATGCAAAAATTGGTGCAAATTTGAAAGCAAAAATTGACACATATTTGGAAGTAAAACATGGTGCAAAATGGGATGCTAAAGTTGTAGAAAAATGGATGAAATATTGGATCTAACATGGTGCTATTGGGGATGCAAATATGGCGCTAACAAGGATGGCATTTAAGAAGCAAAAGCAGACACTCGCTAGGAAGCAAAATATGATGTTATTTAGGAAGCAAACCTCGACGTTGTTTAGGAAGCAAAGTTGGACGCTATTCTGGAAGCAAAAAATTAGACTCTATTTTGGACATCATAAAGGATGTTGTCTGTAACACCCTGGTTTTGAGCCCATTTGCATGATGTATATAATGTAATTGATCATGGTGAGGAGCTAAAGGCAAAATCCCCACCATCGATTTCATTGTGTATGTTTCGGCAATAGTGATAGTTGCCGATGGTATATCGTTCTATCTGACACATTATAGTTTGGCATCATGTAAATATGCACATCAATTAAACTAAACCTACAGCCATCTACGACGGTGCAACGTTAAAATGAAAATGGCATGATTCCAAATGATAAGGGTGGGGGATGTCAAACCTTGGACTATGGGAGGGAATCCATGTGTTACCACCCTGTTTGATTTGCCATCTTCCCTTGTCTCATCCCACCACCTTCTTGTCTATTTCGCTAGGAAGAAAAATATGATGTTATTTAGGAAGCAAACCTCGACGTTGTTTAGGAAGCAAAGTTGGACGCTATTCTGGAAGCAAAAAATTATACTCTATTTCGGACATCATAAAGGATGTTGTCTGTAACACCCTGGTTTTGACCCCATTTGCATGATGTATATAATGTAATTGATCATGGTGAGGAGCTAAAGGCAAAAGCCCCACCATCGATTTCATTGTGTATGTTTCGGCAATAGTGATAGTTGCCGATGGTATATCATGCTATCCGACACATTATAGTTTGGCATCATGTAAATACGCACATCAATTAAACTAAACCTACAGCCAGCTACGACGGTGCAACGTTAAAATGAAAAGGGCATGATTCCAAAGGATAACGGTGGGGGATGTCAAAACTTGGACTATGGGGGGGAATCCATGTGTTACCACCTTGTTTGATTTGCCATATTCCCTTGTCTCATCCCACCACCTTCTTGTCTTTTTCAGCCACCAAGTCATTTCGGGCAGGCGTTAGTTGAGGGTAGTTACTGCTTGAGGAAACATGGGCATGGGGGGCGTCAGTATGGCAAGCTACTTTTAGCTCTGATGGTACGCCTACCCAGCGGAAAAATCCATCGTTTCCCTCATGTAGGAAGTTTTCTTGGTCTTCACCTTCACGATTGTGGTCTGGGGAATTCCATCCTCACGCAGAGAGACGTTCTATTTTCCTCACACACAGTTTTACCATCATTTTCCTCACGCATCGGTCGAGGGTTCTCCTTTGGTTTTGCACATGCAACGAGCTGGAAGAGCGGCCTCAAGGGTACGATTTATTTTGTGTATGTGAAATAGCCATGGTTTCATCCATGATTTGGGCTTGCTATTGGTTTAACCCACGATTTGGGTTGCTTTCGTTCTTCCTATGATTTTGGATGCTGTTGAGAGTCCAATTTCTTCTTCCCTTTTGGACTGTGTGTGTGTTTCCTTCTTCCATTTTTGGACTGTGTCTTTTTCCTTTGTGCATAGGTTGAGAGTTTGTTCTTTTCCCCATTTCTGTCTATGTAACTCTCTTCAGCGTTTGCGTTGAGGAGCTGTGTGCTGTGGGATTTTAAATGTTGGATGGTCGTTGACTTCCACATCCGTTGGTTGAGTCCTCCCATGTCTATGTCGGGAGTTCTACTTCTGCCTCTGTTTTGAGACTGTGTAAGGTTTCCATAGTTCTCATTGTGAGTTTGTGGCTGTTGATGTACCCTGGTTTTGGGTCACTGTTGAGTTGTTTTGGCCACGCTAGGGCCAAGAAAAACCCTGAGTTGTCTTGTGGACTTGAGCTGTGTTTCACCTTTTGTTTGGGATTGTCACCTGGTTGTCTTTTCCTTCTTCATGGAGCTGTGAATGGGTTGTTTTGATGCGGTGTGCAGTGGTTGGTCTTCAGACTGTGGAGAGTGGGATTAGAGGCTGGGTATGCTTGAGGAAAATGGTGTTGAGGCCACCAGCTTAGCATTTATCCTTTCCTAGATCCTTGATGGCTTGGTAAACCCTACTGTGTGTGGGTTTGGCTTATTGGAAAACCTTGGCTATGTGTAAGCCTGCATTGACCCTTATTCCTTGAGGAATCATGCCCAGCTTAGGGGTGGTAGTGTTGCTGAGATATTGATGAGCACCTTGACCTATAGTTGGGTGGAACGTTGCAGCAACGTAGCTGGTTGTGGGGTGATTTCTTCATCAAAAGATAAGCACTCTTGATTGTTTCATCTCTACAATTATATCTACTGTTTCATGAGAAGTGATGAACATGTTGAATGCCAGAATGTATATGTTTGCTTCCGCTAAATGTTGAGGAACTATGCATATTTGTATGATGGATTATGCATCTTGTATGTATTATGTTAAGCTTTTTAATATCAGCATTTATCCCTGTTCATATTCATGGGGCTACTTTCCCATATGTTTGGTGGAAGTAGCGTCCTATTTGCCGGTCGGAGGGTCGGGGACGTTACAGAGTGGTATCAGAGCAAAGGTTGCAGCATGGGCCTGAATGGGATGTAAAGATGTAGTGACAGAGCTTAAGGTTGCAACAGTGGACCTCTATGGGCCAAGAAGGAGAAACTGATAGAGGGTAGAATTACCTTCTATGTCCAGCAGAATAGCAGTAGACAAAAGAGTTCCAAAATTGTCTAAGTATAAAAATCTCTTTGTCGGTTGAGCAAGCCCAAGTGAGTCGCTATAGTGGCTAGGTCTCTAAGAAGGAGTTGACACGGTGGTTGAAATTCGAGATTTACATCAGCTAGGAGGAGCCAATGGTCTCGGTTGGGGTGAGCCGAGACACAACCAACAAGAACCCATGGTGGAAAAATTTTCGCCGAAAAATTTTCTAAGTATAGAAATCATCGGAAAATGTTGGCTTGTCGGCGGCGGACAGATGAAGAAAGAGCCAACAAAGTGGTGGAGAGGAAACTTCCATCGAATGCCATAGCGAAATACCATTGAAACGCCGACGCAATTTAGTGGATGGAGTACCCACAGTTTCGGTGGAGATTAGTAGATTGATCGACGAAATTTAGTTCTTTGGGGAGCCAATGCAGTGGAAGACTAAGAAGAAGATTCCCAAAAATTTTCTAAGTCCAAAATCATTGGATGAGCTAGGCGGAAGTCCATACGATGCACAATGGACAGAAGCTAGAGATGGAGCCGCAACGACGAGAAGCTTCACGAGAAGTCTTTCGATGCAGTGGTGGTGATAGAAGAAAGGGGAGGCTCGCCGGAAGGGAGCCACAACGGTGGAAAAGAAGAGGTGTTGAGAGCCGATGCCAACGGGTGAAATAAGCCGAAAAAGAGGAAATTATTTGAAAATTTTTCTAATTATTGAGATCATTGAAAGGATTCAGCTGAAGGCTGCCGAAATGTTGGCACATTTAGATGGAAGGACTTCCGATGACATAGACAGAAAACAGTGGAAGCCAGAGCCGTAGTTGCGGAGGGAATCAGTCAAAGACCGCCGAGACGTCGATAGAAAATAGATGTTGAGGGTGCCAATACGTTGGCAGAAGAAATTAGAAAGGGAAAAAAAATTGAAAATTCCTCAAGTATGGAAACCGTCGGCGAAAGTTAGTTATTTGAGCAGCCAATGTGTTGGCAAGTATCGGAGAAAAATAGAAGATGAGGTTTCCAATGCAGTGGTGGAAGAGAAGAGAAGGTTTTGGCTGAAATTAGTTGAAGGTAGAGCCATAGTTTCGGCAGAGATCTTTCGAAGATCGTCAAAACATCGGTGAAGGATAGTTGATTGAGCAGCCGATGCGGCGATGGAAGGAAGAAGAAAAATTTCCGAAAATTTTTCTAAGTATAGAAAACATCAGAAAACTTTAGAGGATTGGACCATCGACACGTCGGATAAAAGATGAATATCAGACCGCCAAAGTGTCAGAAGCTTAGAGAACTAGCCATTCGACAGGTAGAGGATTTGATCGCCAATGATGGCTTTTGCAGCACTAATAAAGGACTCGAAAGTTTAGATAGATGGGGATCTGAAACAGTGGAAAATGGTAGTTGTTTGGTCGTCGAGGGATATCCTTTGGCATCATCAATAAATTATAGAAGCATAGATGAATAGACCGCCGATATGTCGGGATACTAGTGGTCTTGAGCGCCGATAGAAGTTGAAAAAGTTTAGTTGATTGTGAGTCCGCTGTTGTGAATTCCTAAAGAACTATCCACCCGAGGAATTATGCTTCTGACTGCCAATGCAGAAAGGGTTAGTTGTTTGAGGCACCGATACAGCGGCAGGAAAGAGGTTCGAGGTTCTTCTGTCGTTGCGGACAGAGCTCAAGCTTCAAATTGACACGACAACAGCAGGAAGAGGTAAAGGGGGAAGCCATGACCAATGAAAGATGAACATCGAGCTGCAATGGCGGCAGGCAAAAGAAAGGATAGGAGCTGCTACGCGAGTGGCTGGAAGAAGAAAATGAAGCCGCTACAGTAGCAGAAGGAAAAAGAAGATCCAGCTGCAACAACGCTGGTCAGAAATCAAACAATATTCTGGTGCAACGGTGGCATGAAGAGGAAGACCCAGCCGCCACGGTGGGTCAATGTTGAAAGGATTTCCGCAATGGCGAAAGGAAACCCAAGATGGGAGCCGAAATCATAGTTTTAATAGGGAAAATTCCTTAGCCCTTGTCTTACTAATTATATTTATATTTATAAGCTTTATACATAAAATGCATGAGGATATGCTTTGCGTACATAGGATATTGAGAATTATACATTTATAATGAACCACTAATGATAGTTATTGCATTGGTGTTAGCATTAGAGGAAAAACCAACGACAACATGGACCTGGCTGAATATGTTGCTGATGTTGACAAATGTGACTAGCAACCCTATAGAGGAAGGGATAAGGAAACCAGTCCACAATCAAAAGTTGGTGAGCAAATTCTGCAATCCTCTACAAGATACCGACTAAACTGGTAATGTCGAAGGTGTAAGTAGGATCCATGCAGGTAATGGTTTAATTATGACAAATTTCAAGGAGTGGTAGAGGTAAGAGACCTCATACCATGTGGATATTTGAATGTTATACTACGTTCGTATAGAAAGGTGTCATGCCTGTATATATTGATTGAGCTTAGTAGCCCAAGGAAAGTAAGTACTGATGATCTTGATTATAGTCATGCATCCTATATGAAGTAATCATGGTTAGGCTATGCATGGTGTGTTGAATGCATAGTATTCCTGAATCAATGGAAGGTAGAATTGAATCTATACACATTAAAAAGATTTTATGAATCTTGTAGTCATGCATTGAATAGATGCATATGAAGGGTTTGAGTGACTGATCGCATAAGTACAGGTGCAAATGTTGTGATGCATTGCATGGACACATTGAGATGAGTGAATGTGATATTATGAATAACTAATGGCTGAAATGATGAATTGATGACAATTCAGGAACCATTTCAAGGGCTATTATGAATGCATGATAGTAAGTGCATAAAGAGGATAGTCATGATCAGTTGGCTGCCAGAAACGCTCTATGGAAGAGCAAGGTGGTACAAATGATACGCTTGTAAAGTAAGGAGTATCTAAACATTTCATTTAATTACAGGAATGATGTGACTATACCTTGCAAATGTTAATGATTGCGTGAAGTAAATGAGTTTTGGTAATATTGATGTGATTAACAACTGGAAGTATTTGAATTTTATAAATTCTGAAAATGTTTCAGTGATGGTTGCAACAGTGAAACGGTTATATGCATCCAGACTTACCAAATGTTTGGTTGATTGAAGCTCAGGTTTTAGGTAGATTATTTAGAGCATGGCAATGAGAGTAAGACCATGACAAATGCTGGAATCTACCATGTGAAAGAGACAAACCTTATGAGAAGAGTCTTGTTACCACCTAAGTTGTACTTAGTGGTTTTTTATCAAGTGATCTTGGTGAACTGGACAAGGATAACTTGTTTGAACTTCACAGAACCTTCAGCCTTGCTTCTAGGAAGCTTTGTTGTACTATATCACATGTTCATACCCCATGGGGGAATTGTAATAAATGTTCTAGCATGATAGTGTGTGTAAAAGACTCAGTCTCTTAGACTTTATTTGTCAATCCGATCAGCCCAGGGTGTTTTTTCCCTTGGTTATTATTGGTTGTTGAATAAATGACTGATAATTTCTGAGTTTTTCACTCCATACCTCCAAAGTTGGGGTGGTCGTCTTGGTATTTAGGCCTATTGAGGTTATTAGAGTCTATGTGTCAATGTATAAACATGCTAGACATCATGGTCGAGTCATATGAACATGTCTAAGTCCCCCTAGGTTTTTTCAATTTTTCAATTTTTCAATTTTTTAATTTTTTCAGTGTTTTTTATTAAAATTTAATTTTTCCAAAACTTAGGCTATTTTTTAATAGTTTAATTGGAAAAATTGATTTTGTAATAAACGTGGGCCAAATAATCAGTTTTAGTCATGTAGGTGCTCATTTTCAAGCTAAGAGCACCATGTAAACCCATGGACTCACTATTTCCTAGTTTTGAGTGATTTTCCATCACTTAGGTCAGAGAACCCCAAAAATCAATTATTGATTATTTTAATTAATAAATTGATGAATAATGGAGGAAATCCAAAATCATAGATCAGTGGATTCTCAGCCGATTTGATTGAAATCAGTCAGATCTGAACCAGATTGACTAGATCTGACAAATCCTTGACTGAAGGAGGTGATCAAATCAGATCCAGAGATGATATTTAGCATCCTTTATGGGGAATTTTGTCCTCCCTCTCTCCTCAACATGTTTTGGCTCATCTGGATGAGTTTTAGTGGATGCTTCAGTCAACAGGTTGAGGTGTCAATCAAAACAGTTCTCCGATTGACAATTGCACTCAGTGAGACTTAGATATGGCTCAGTTAGACACAGATCGGGCATTGATGGACTCTTCATCAGCATATTTGGTCTATCTCCTTGGGATTTGCACCACCCTGGGCTAGATCTCCTGGTTTTTGTATATATCCAAGCACAACAGCCTCTTCCAAGCTAGTTAGAGTTGGATTGAAGGGCTTGCTATTGTAATATTGTTGTAATCTTTTGATTGTTGGAATAAAGAAGCTTTGGAGGCTAAATGGTGTAATTCTCTCATGTGTGTGGATTAAGCATTGTCTTACAACTATTGATGTTGTCGGCTTTTCTCTCAATTTCTGCATCTGAACCCTGTCTGGCTTGAACGATTCAACTGAATCAATAGGAGTATAGTTGGGAAAGTAAGGTTACTTTTTTTTCTATATCTCATATCATATATGTTTGAATATCTAGATTATACATGTTTAATAAGTTTATTTGCATGTAAATTTTGCCTCTTTTTCATATATATATCCAGATCTCATGAGGTTTTGTGCAGGATTGTGTGTTTAGATTTCAGGTAGCAAGGATTGGACGAGCTGTGGATATAGTTTGACTCCACTGTACATCCAAAAACATTGTGAAGGAATTGCCCCTCTATATTCCACTAACAAGTTTCCATTGCAGATCCATCCAACAACGGGCCTTTCCCCTTCTCTTCCTCCTTTCTTTAAAAAAATCAATATTTTGGTTACCTATCTCTTCCTCTTATGATCAGATCTAGTTCTAAGAATTGAATATATATTATTAGAGCTATTTCATAAGATTCTTGCTTCTTAGATCTACAATTTCATAAAGAGTATCATTTCATAAAGATAGATCTAGGTGTAGGAATTGCCCTTTTTGCAAGTAGCTAATTCATAGATCTAAAACTTGCTCATAAGGTAGTTTATTTTTCGTTATTTAAAGATTCATATTTTGAAATAAAGTGCACATATTATTGGCTGCCCAAAAATCAATCCAATATCCCAAGGAAAGCTTGCTTTCCTTGGTTCCTTTTTGCATAGCTAGATTACCCCAATTTAACAAGTTTTAACTTAGTTTTTTTTTTGTTAAAAGTAAGTTGACCCAAAGGTACTTTCAGAGTGCTTTTGGGAATATTTTAGTCTAATATGCTCGCTATTTTTTATGAGGTTTGACAGAAGAGAAAGGAAGCTGCTGTTTGAAAGTGGCCTCAGATGCGTTCAAATCCCTCCAGGGGTCTCCCATTTGACTAAAACCTTTAATTTTTGCACTTTGTAAGCTCTTGCATTCACTCTGTATAAGGATCAAGAGGAATTATATCAGTTCTCTGATATTGTAACAATTGTTAATAAAAATAATTTTTGAATAGGCTCTTTCAAGCCCATTCTCAATCCCCCTTGGGGGGATTTGCGTCCGTGTCTTTTTTTGCTTTTCGTTCATCTTTTGTAATTTAGAGTAGCATTAATATGCAGGGTAGTATAATTGGACATAAAATCAATTCCATATTCCATTTCTATTGTTTTCAAAGTAACTTTAATACTTACCCCACGAGCCTCCTTTGAGCCGAAAGGTGAAGAAAGGTTCGTGGTAGTCTAATTAGAAAATTGTGGTTTGCTCATATTTTATGATTCGTTTTCTATCATCTTTTGTTTCAGAAAGCATTATAAAATTAACCCCTCCTTGATTCCCCGATTGAGATCCACTTGGATCGAAAGAGGTTCCTGGAGGGTTTTCTTTTAACAAGAACATCCATTGTAAAATTTACTAAAATTGACAAGACTCCGGTGTGTATGCTCTGCACTTGGTTGCGGTTCGTCTGATCAGTCAAGCTGTATCAAAAGCACTTGAGTGACTAGTATAATTAGGAATCACTCCCCAAATTGACAAACCATCAGGTGAAAAACCAACACCTATATCAAACCATCATGGTGGCAAAATACTCAAAGGAAGCGGGAACTTCTGAAAAGTGACCTCGGGGCGCTGATATCTGTCACACCCTAACAGGTGCGTTGTGAACAATATCCCCAGAGACTCCATTCAGCCCACATATTCCTTGTGGGTAGCTGTGAAGGTTTAGTTTTGGACATACTCCAAGTACTCTCAGGTATATTTGGAGTCCACCTCTTCGCCTAATTTTAATCAACTCACACCTCAAATTTAACTTAAAACGTACCAAGAGGCAATTGCAAAACATTCACTCCAAGCACATGCAAGTACATTGATTCTATTTTTTGACTCCATTCTAAGGAACTGGTTATTTTCTTTCTTTATGTATATGTTGTGTCTCAGCATTGTGCTTTCGTGTATTCATTTTTGTATCTTGTCATCTTTGATTGTCTATAGTTAAATTTCAAACTCCTAAGTAACTCATTTAGTTTAACATCACCATACTAAGTAATCATCCTTAGTAACTTAATAGGGTCTACCCCCCTTGGCTTCATTAGGAGTTGAGCCTAAACGGAGGAGTCAAGAACAAGGTGACAGCCTTGACTCGAGACTTTCCCCTAAGGACACATCGAGTGGCTTGAATATTTCTACCACGTGACCCAGGTGTGTGTAAGGTGGCAACAAGTCTCATGGCTGTGAAAATAGTTGGTATGCATAATGGGTTGTTAAATTTGAATTGTGAATTTTGGATTTGAGAAATTGCTGACAACTACTAATCACTATTGTCTTGCATAAGATTGTGTTAGGAGGACACATTGTAAGTGGGTATTCATAATATTCTAGTAAGCATAAAACTATAATGGGCCTAGTGGTGCTGCTTACAAGAGACCCACAATTGAGGATCACCTCATTGCTAAGCAAATTAATTTCTATAGTAGACAGAGTTGCAAATTCCTATTGAATTTGATTACTAATGTCATTGCTTGGTTATGGAACAATCAATTTGGATTGTATTATTAGATAATGATTGACTATTTGGCTATTTGATGAATGTGCCAGGGGTACACATTGCAAGAAGATCATGTGTGATGGCCTGCAGGAGCCAAAATTCATGGGAAGGTTTTCCCTTATCTTGGAAATGGGTTTCAGGTGAAACTCCATTGGACATTTTGGAAATGTCTCATCTGCACTACATGTTTGGTACGCAACATGAGTGATATGGTATAGATTATGTCGGTAAGACATGTGTGGATATGAAATGTAAAGAGGAGTTGGGATGGCTAACCAAGGGACTATCAACTCAGAGAAGGGAGCCCCATTCCTCCTTAGCGAAGGAATAATGCGTCGACAAATGGATAAGTGTTCTATGACCCTTGCTAAGAATTTGCATGTCAAATTGTTAAATTCAATATGTAGAACATGCTTTGATTTTATTTCCATTATGACCGATTGCTTGAGTATGAATAGGGCCTACATGGCACACACCAGGAAAGGGTGCACACTTTTCCAATGTCGAGTCATGAAAGGGTTTTCAATATTGACTACACCCTAGGGAGTGGATGCACTCCTGGTGTCTCAATACTTGATAGTGAATGATATGAAATATGATTACAATTTTAGAGCAATAACGCTGATGAGTTTGCTTATATTGCTTGTGTTAACAGGCTAAATAGATGCAATTGGGTGTTGCACGCTAAAGAGAAAAGGGAAACGGTTGTTGTGAGGGGTTGCGGAGTAAGGGTTATTGTTGATATAAGTGTATGTTGTTATAAGTGTATTGTTGATATAAGTGTATGTATTATTGTTGATATAAGTGTATGTTGGCATAAGTGTATGTTGGGTTGTTATATGCCTGGGAATCCATAGTAGATCCTGGACCTAGAAATGGTCGTGGTAAAGTTCCAAGCCCAGTCGACATGAGGGTGTACTGGTTGGACATTAATTATTTGATGTTGTGGAGCAGCCTACGTGCTGACCTAACATCCAAGTCCATAGGCGATCCCAAGGCTTGCAAAGCGAAGCATGATCCTGTGGACCAACGAGGAAACACACAATACAGATAAGTATTGGATTATTTTGCTTATGAATATACATGTGTACATGATTGGTTATGATGTTTTAATATCTTTTTTTAGAGATAAAACCGATGAAGATAAATTAAACATGTGAATCTATTCAATGTTTGGATATAGGTATCATTGGGAGAGAGGACTATGAGAGCATCCTAGGGGTGCATGTGGACATGTGACTATCATGGAAAGATTTGAATGAGCGGTAATAAAAAAAGGTGCTAGTGATATTGTGAAGTTCCTAGCAGCTGAGGAAACCATGTGGGAAGGCTCCATGGTTTAGAGGTCTGGAATAGACCGGAGACACTAAGTGTCATGACCAAGAGGGATTGGTCTAGAATTCATGGTGAAGTGAAAGAGGCTGAGAGCATGAAAAGCCACAACGGTGGTGTGGGTTCTAGGATGGAACATAACATAGAGGGGAAAAACTCTTGCTGCTCTCTCTTGCATTTTGATTATATATACATATATATTTATGCATTGTGAAAACAAAGGAATGTTGAATGCATGTATGAATGAAAATGGGATGTGTGTATTTGCTTAAAGTAAATTATGAATGTTGGAATAGTTAATTCCCTCACCAATAATGGACATGAATGAGTTCGTGTGCCTGCTGGGAAGGCATGGAAAATATGAAAGCCTCGTTGATGAGACTTGGACTCTCATGCCAATTGGGTAATTGACTAACTAATTTTAATGTCTATATTATGCTTGGTCTGATAGAATTTCAATGGTGCATTTCACAGGTGAGAAAAGTGAAACCCAGTGGTGCACGTTGATCATGGTAGCAGATCAAAAGTTGCTAGAATTGGCTGTAAGTCTCCTTCAAATGATTTCCAAGACCCAAGAAAATCTTGGAGAGATGCTCAAGATATAGAAAAGGAAGAATGAAATGAACCACCATATTTTGTAAGACTCTATTGGTTTGCAAAGGGAGGTGAAAAGCCTTCTGGGAGCAATCGACAAAGGAAAGAAAGGTGGATCAGTGATGGGACATTCATACAAGCGACCCCTTAAGAAACGGTCGAGGCATGAAGACTCAAAGGAAATTGAGCAAGTAAAGATGAATCAACCAGTGAAATGTTGGGGATGCAGAGGACATAATTTACGCCAGGACTGCCCAATGAGGGAACATAAAGAGGGCAACAAACATAAAGTTCCTAGACTGCAGGATAAGCTGAAAGATGAGAACCAGTAGGAGAAGTTCATGGAAGCCGAGGGGCTTGGTCCTAAACGTTCAAAGTAAATAATTGAACGTGGGACAGATCTGCAAAATTTTGAAATTTTGGATGTGCAATTGTATATGTATTCCTATGTATTGGAACACTGAGGACGATGTTATTCCAAGGGGGAGGGGAATGTAACACCCCATTTTTGACCCCGTTTGCATGATGTATATAATGTAATTGATCGTGGTGAGGAGCTAAAGGCAAAATCCCCACCATCAATTTGGTTGTGTATGTTTCAGCAATAGGGATAGTTGCCGATGGTATATCGTGCTATCCGACACATTATAGTTTGGAATCATGTAAATACGCACATCAATTAAACTAAACCTATAGCCAGCTACGACAGTGCAACGTTAAAATGAAAAGGGCATGATTTCAAAGGATAAGGGTGGGGGATGTCAAACCTTGGACTATGGGGGGGAATCCATGTGTTACCACCCTGTTTGATTTTCCATCTTCCCTTGTCTCATCCCACCACTTTCTTGTCTTTTTCAGCCACCAAGTTGTTTGGGGCAGGCATTAGTTGAGGGCAGTTACTGCTTTAGGAAACATGGGCATGGGGGGCATCAATATGGTAGGCTAGTGTAAACTTTTATGGTACGCATACCCAGTGGCAGAAGCCATCGTTTCCATCACGTAGGCAGTTGTCTTGATCTTCACCTTCATGATTGTGGTCTGGGGAATTCCATCCTCACGCAAAGAGATGTTCTGTTTTCCTCACACACAGTTTTCCCATCATTTTCCTCATGCACCGGTCAAGGGTTCTCCTTTGGTTTTGTGCATGCAGCGAGTTGGAAGAGCGGCCTCAAGGGTACGATTTCTGCTGTGTATGTGAAATAGCCATGGTTTCATCCACAATTTGGGCTTACTATTGGTTTAACCCACAATTTGGGTTGCTGTCATTCTTCCTATGATTTTGGATGCTGTTGAGAGTCCAATTTCTTCTTCCTTTTCGGACTGTGTGTGTGTTTCCTTCTTCCACTTTTGGACTGTATATTTTTCCTTTGCACACAGGTTGAGAGTTTGTTCTTTTCCCCATTTATATCTATGTGACTCTCTTCAGCATTTGCGTTGAGGAGCTATGTGCTGTGGGATTTTAGATGCTGGACGGTCGTTGACTTCCACATCCATTAGTTGAGTCCTCCCATGTCTATGCTGGGAGTTATACTTCTGCCTCTGTTTTGAGACTGTGTAAGGTTTCCATAGTTCTCATTGTGAGTTTGTGGCTATTGATGTACCCTGGTTTTGGGTCATTGTTGAGTTTTTTTGGCCACACTAGGGCCAAGAACAACCCTGAATTGTCTTGTGGACTTGAGCTGTGTTTCACCTTTTGTTTGGGATTGTCACCTGGTTGTCTTTGCCTTCTTCACAGAGCTGTGAATGGGTTGTTTTGTTGTGGTGTGCAGTGGTTAGTCTTTGGACTGTGGAGAGTGGGATTAGAGGCTTGGTATGCTTGAGGAAACTGATGTTGAGGCCACCAACTTAGCATTATCCTTTCCTAGCTCCTTGACAGCCTGGTAAACCCTACTGTGTGTGGGTTTGGCAGATTAGCAAACCTTGGCTATGTGTAAGCCTGCATTGACCCTTATTCCTTGAGGAATCATTCCCATCTCGGGGATGGCAGTGTTGCTGAGATATTGATGAGCATGCTGGCCTATGGTTGGGTGGAATGTTGCAGCGACGTAGCTAGTTACAGGGTGAGTTCTTCATCAAAAGATAAGTACTCCTGACTGTTTCATCTCTACAATTATATCTACTGTTTCATTGGAAATGATGAACATGTTGAATGCTGGAATGTATATGTTTGCTTCCGCTGAATGTTGAGGAACTATGCATCTTTGTATGATGGATTATGCATCTTGTATGTATTATGTTAAGCTTTTTAATATCAGCATCTATCCCTATTGATATTCATGGGGCTTCTTGCACATATGTTTGGTGGAAGTAGCGTCCTCTTCACCGGTCGGAGGGTCGGGGACATTACACTATCTAGGAAGCAAAAAAAGACTTTTTTTGAGACGCTTTAAATTTTTTCCATGGAGCGTCCCATTTAGCATCTATTTTGGCCACTCAATGTAACAGAAAATTACACTAAAAAGGGATGCTAATTCCAGGATTTGTTGTAGTGTCTTAGTCATTTCTAACTCTCTAAACATGAAACGAAAAATGATTTTTCTCTCGTCAGACTCATAAAAAAAAATGATGAAAGACCCTATCCAAGAACAAACCCCTCCTTTCTCAGGTTCATAAAACATGTGAGAATGGACTCATCACTTGATGAGCTACAACGAGTGTTTGTTACCCTCTTTGAACTCGTAAAAACAAAAGAGGCACTCATCTTTCGGGTTGGGGAAATTAAAGGAAAGGGGAATGGTTTTCATTTGTATTTATGGCAATCCAGTCTATAGTCCACCTTTGAACATGGCACCTATCTGCATTTCCATATTTGAATAGTTGGGTATTCCGCTTGTCTCTGAGTCAATCCACTTTTGTGATTCACCTGACTCCTTTGAGTCAATTCAAATAATGCTTCATCATATTCCTTGCATTACACCTAGTTTTGGTCTCGTCAATTCAATGTTTCCAAGTCATTTGTCATGCCTCAAATTGTTCAAAGGATGTCTCTCCAGAAAATAACTCATCAGTAACTTTATCTATCCCTAAATTCAGTCATGTCTGAGTCAGTTTCATACCTCCAAATCAAGGTTTTTTCCTTGTTTTGTGTCACTGATGTGGGAATCATCATGGCCCTCCTGTGATAGGTCTATTCCTATCAACTTCAGCTCATTATCCATTAATTAGACCTAGAAACCTAGTCAAGTACCGTGAAGCCTGCATGCCTCAACGGTAGGTTTCCTCACTTTCAACAGTAGGTTTTCATCAATGACCTCTGATTGAGATATTTTATCAAGTGTTTGACTTCAAAACATGTATTCACACTTGGGAGAATGTACTTAGTTACCTTGGGAATCATTGACATTAATGGTGATCACCCTCGCACTTGTTAACAGTTTTCATCAATGACTCGTAATCAAGTGGTTTTCGCCATGTTCGATGTCAAGACATTTATTCACATGGTTAGAATCATATCAGTTGAGGATTGGAATGAATACCCTCGGTTGATAGGCCTCACCATTATATCTGCCTATTCTCAGGTTGCATTTGGAGATCAATGAAAGTCTTGACACGGATCCACATTATATGTTTTCGTGGCTGTGTTTAGTACTTGAGACTTTACGACATGGATCTACCTTGTATAACTTGTATCCATGTTTTGTCATTTACATCAGTTTTCCATGGATATATGGTGTATTTTTGGTATCCATGACATAGTCATCATCATATATCTATAGTGTATTGGTCCACAGTTATGCTTAGTTTGGATGGAGTCAGTTATATAGTCTTATGTCAGTTATGAGCTTATCTCTCCTTTCCTCTATCCTAGACGGATATCTTGCAAACTATTTCACCTATCACTTCCTTCTAGCTTCATACTTTGGGTGGCATTCTATTGGACCTGGAAATTCCACACTGCCCATCAACCTTTTGGAAATTACTCATTGATCATTTGCCTTCTGAGAAACCTGACCTAAGATAACTTGGATGTCTTTTTTCCATATCTTAAAGGGTCGGTGCCTTTCCTCTTTTTACACAGAGCACTGACGGTGCTTCTCAAAGTGGAGTAAAGAGCGACATTTCCCTTTTTCTTTGGTGAAACCCTAGGTCGATGCACCTTTCCTTTCTACCAAGAGCATCGATGGTCAAAAAATGGGAAAAAAAGAAGTTTCTGGAAGCTTCCATGCGGAAGCCTCCATGGAGTCAGCTCCTACATGCTTGGGAGATGTGGAATTCACTTCCCTCAGTTGTAGGGATCACATTCTATCCATTCCCCCAAGTCAATCTCATGGTTTTGGCCTATAAATGAAGCCTTCATGATGTGAGTGAGGGAAGCCAAGAAAAGTACCCTTATGTTGTTGGATTGAAGTCTGAATTAGAGGCAAAGTAGAGCTAGCTTGTTTGTGGAGAGATCTTCATAGTCAAAGAGGATTGTATATGTTCTTGTAGAGATCAAAGCCATTGACATCAAGGATTTTTTGTTGTACTTCTATCTCTTTCATAATTAATACAAATACATTCCCCTTTCCTATATTTGATGTATTGATCTTAATTAGATATTATCAGACTCCTTAATCACTGATTGCGCTGAGAGGCGCTCTACAGCCTAGTATGGGGGAGATCTTGTCACGTGATGTCACGTGATGTAACGTTACTAACATGTCGGAAAAAAAAATAGTGAAAGTGAATATTATGGGGGAGATCTTGTCACGTGATGTAACGTTACTAACATGTCGGCAAAAAAAAATAGTGAAAGTGAATATTATGGGGGAGATCTTGTCACGTGATGTAACGTTACTAACATGTCGGCAAAAAAAAATAGTGAAAGTGAATATTATGGGGGAGATCTTGTCACGTGATGTAACGTTACTAACATGTCGGCAAAAAAAAATAGTGAAAGTGAATATTATGGGGGAGATCTTGTAACGTGATGTAACGTTACTAACATGTCGGCCAAAAATAATAGTGAAAGTGAATATTAGTGAATATTATGGGTTTGACCACATTAAAATTAATATTCTAAATCCTAGAAATGATTTCGACTTAGTGATGTACAATTAATGGAGCATATATATTGCTCACGTGAAAGCTAGCAACATCATGCTAGATTCCGAATACAATGCCCGACTCGGCGACTTCGGCCTGGCCCGTCTGATTGAACATGATCAAAGATCCTTTACAGCCACTGATGTAGTGGGAACATCGGGCTACATCGCACCCAACTGCTATCACACTGGGCGAGCCACAGCAAAATCCGATGTGTTTAGTTTCGGCATTGTAGCCCTTGAGGTGACCTGCGGAAGGCATCCCACATCTAGCTGGAGCCCAGAAGAGCCTAATCTGATCGGTTGGGTTTGGAATTTGTATCGCCAGAACCAGATCTTGGAAGCTGTTGACAGTCGCCTGCAGGCTCAGTTTGCAATTGGAAGCGTCAACATTAACGAGGATGACGTTAAGCATTTGCTGATATTGGGACTAGCGTGCTCCAACCCAAATCTGGAGGCCCGTCCAATAATGAGGGAGGTTATTGAGGTTCTGTCTCGGGCCATGCCACCACCAAGGAGAAGAAATTCACTACATGCAAATGAGATAAAAAGAAGAAGATTGGAACGAAAGTAGATCTCATCGGTGTAAGTTGTATGAATCATATCAATCAATCTTTTTTCTCCTGCCATCCAAGAAACAGAGTGAGTGAGAGTGAATGCTCATCTTCGTGATCTTCTTCCCTAGGTGCTCGAAGATTTAAATCGAATGACCTTCGTATCACTTTTTCCTTTGTAGGAGGAGGAGGAAAGAATTGAGTATCTGCAATCACCGAGGAAGAAGACAATCTTATCGGTTCAACAAACATGCAATCACCCCATAACTGTAGTTGCGTTTGAAAATATAATTGTTGTACTATGACAGTCTACAGCTAGAAATGTTACATATATGATCATATATACATAGTACACTGATGTAGAGCTCCTGGAATATATGCGAATTATAGTATAATGATATAAAGAAAGGTTCAAGGTTATAAGAAAGCCATCAGTCAACCTTACACTATATATTCTATGCAGGACATATCGTGCTCTTCATGCTTCCGATTCCGAGGAGATTCATACATCGAAATTCATTAGGAGACAAAAATTTGATACGACAGATAGAGAATTAATCGACTTACAAAATCAGAGAATCCAGCATCGTTATCACTGCATGCAATTCATTTGATGATGACAATTTCAAGAGCAATTTATTTATAAAATTGAAAAATATCTGTAATTTGTCACCCTCCTCATATTTTTTATTATTTGAAGTAATCAAATCCATGAGATGAACCTGC
>LPNX010380608.1:191179-240681 GCA_001517045.1 Pseudotsuga menziesii
ATCTCCCAAGGTGCAAACCTCTTCTCAGGTATTACACTAAAGGAGGTTTGCACCTCGGGAGATTTGATCCCTCTCGGCGCTTGATAGAGCCTAGGATTTGGATCTAGGCTGGTATAAATAATCAATTCATCATGATGCTCTCATCTTGTTTGTTTGTCTTTTGATCTATTTTGTAGGTATTGAACCATTGCAAGGGCCTTCGGAGAAAATACAAAGAGATCTAGGGTTGAGGTATATTTTGTTTCATGTCATTTAATTCGATTATTTAAGGAAAGTATTTGTTGGTGTGTATTTTTGTTCTATGCTTGTGACTTACAGTGCAGAGGAACAAATAGTGTCCACACTGATTGAGAATTCCTGATAACACCAACCTCAAAGTGGTTTCTCTTAGTGTTTCGATCATTCCATGCCTTTTGCCTTTGTTTCTCAACATTTTGATGAAATCCTGTGAAAAAATGTTCTTCTGCCAGGTGCAAAATTTGCAACAATCTTTCTTTGATAGCACCACCATCTGCCAACTCTGTAATCGCAAAAATTATTAATATTGGGACAATATACTCCATAGGCATCACAACTTCTTTCCCATACATCAACCGAAATGGATTTTGTCCTGTCAATTTCTTACAAGTCGTACAATATGCCCATAATACCACTGATATTTTCTGATCACAGCCATCTCTTTGAACACTACAAACATTTGTCAATGCGTTTTCCAAATTTTTTTTAAAGACGTCGACAAATTCATTTGCTTGATGGTGATGAGGTGTTGTCCTTGTATGCTAAATTTGGAATTCCTCTATGAGTTTTGCAGTCAACTGGTTGACAAAGAGCGTGCCTTGCTCACTTATCAAAATATTTGGGCATCAAAATCATGTCATGACATTATCAAATAAAATAATCGCAATAGTTGCAGTAGTAAAATCCTTTATTGGAATTTCTTCATCCCATCTGTTTAAGTAGTTAGTCACAGTAAAAATATTTCATGCACTAGTGTGCTTTCTTGTCAGACTGATGGGACCCACAAAATCAATGGCCCATTTATCAAATTTTTGCAAATTTATTTGAGGTACTAATGGAATTTTATCTCTTCACAATGGATTTCGCGTCCTTTGACAGACATCACAACTGCGACAATAATCTCGGGCATCCGCATGCATGGTGGGCCACCATAATCCTACTTGCAAAATCTTGTGGACCATAGATTTCCTTGCGTAGTCGCTTCTTACAACACTAGCATGTGCTTCATTTAATATCAATGGTTGTTTGTGCTCTAAAATGCAAAGGCAAAGAATCTCATCAGGACCAATTTTATACAATTGTCTAGCGATCAACTGGAAATCCACAGCTCACACAACCAACTATTTCTTCTGTGCAAGGGTGAATGCAGCTGGCGTATAACCCATACTCAAAAATTGTATGATATTCCTATAATGATCATCAAACATGCTTATCGTAAATAGTTGTGCATCAGGGAGATCATCATCCATGTTACTAGGCTCTTCACCACTTTCTATCCTTGAAATATGGTCTGGTCCCAAATTCAATTGACCACATTTAACAATTATCTAGAAATCAAATTCCTGGAAGAGGAGAATTCACCGATAGATATTCCCCCCAACACTGGCTTATTAACCAAGTATTTCAATGTAGAATGGTGATTGTACATCTTAAAATGTCCACCCAACAAATAATATTTAAATTTCTACAGTGCATATACCATCACTAAACCTTCTCTTTCCGTCGTGGTATAACTTTTCTCTGTAGTTGACAACTTCCTGCTAGCGAAGGAAATGGGATGATTGATAGATCCTTCACTATAATGTGGTAGTATCATGTTGAGCATGACAGATGACACATTGACATGAACATGAAACTCCTTTTTCCATTCTGGAAATACAAGTATTAGAGCATTAGTCATCTTGTTTTTCAATGTGTCGAGACTGTCTTGGTAGCTCTCTTTCCATTGAAACTTAACATCTTTTTTCAAAATATTTTCCATTGGAGCAATGACCTTCGGATATACTTTGATATTGTTTATATAGTATCCAGTGTGTCCTAGTGTTTCTCTCAACTATTTAACTGTAGTAGGTGGTGGTAGATCAAGAATGATCGCAATTTTGGTTAGATCGACAAAATTCCATTGCGGCAAACCACATGTCCTAACAAGGCTCCAAACGAGGAAGAAAAAATACATTTATTCAAATTGAGTGAAATTTAATACTGGTGATAGTGTTCTAGCATCATTATAAGGATCTCAATATGGTCTTTTATGAGACCAAATATCATCTAATCATCGAATTAGACTTCAATAAATTTTTGTATAAAATATTTACATGTAGCTACTACAATTATGGAAAAAAGAATGGGGGAATTCTTAATTCCAAAGGGCATTACCGTATACTTGAAACACCCCCACTATGGCACAAAGGTACTGTTGCGTCGGTCTTCCTATGCAACCCTGATCTGATGGTAACCAAAAAATCCATCAGTGAAGGATTACATTTCTTGTCCTCTGACGCTCTCTAGTACTTCATCTGTGAATGGAGTCAAAACGGGTCATGCAAAAAAGAACCATTCAAATTTCTCAGGTCGACACAAATTCTTACTTATCCTGTGGTATTCTTGGTGTTACAATTGATTTTACCACATGGTATATCACACATTTATGGCCTTCCCTATCCTTCTGCAGACACTTTGGACCCCATGGACTATTTTTGTACCTTTGATGTTTCCATGATCATCCCTAAACACACATGTTATTTGCAATACGTGACTCTTTAACCATTTCTCGTGTATATACGTGGATATAACCCATAAACCTGCGTACATCAGGATGTGTGCGAAAAGCCAAATATTTTTGGATTTTTCCTTGATGTGGATCCAAGTCACTTGTCTCTTGGCCATCCATATGCCTTGAGATCGCTCAGATTTGACCTTCCATTACCCCATTGAAGCACTATATAAGGAACCCTTTGGATACATTGAAAGCAGAGGAATTGAAGAGAAAGAAAACTATATTCCATTGTTGCCGTAGCTTATACTTGAGTCTGCATCCCTTTGTCCCTTGGAGCACTTAGTGTTCTTCCCAAGCTTGCCTTTGCTTGTGAGCTTGCTATCAAGAGATGGAAGATTGAGGTGGTGGACGCCCAGGTGGAGGACACAGTTTATTTTAATTGCTTATACATTATTGATTATATATGCTAGAGTAGGTCTAACACCATTATATAGCATGCTTGTCTTGTTTGCTCAGTATTGAGTTAGCAAATTGTTAACACAAGCGGGATTGGAAAATCTCAATGGGGATCTACATCAACCATCCGGAATAAGGTATGTTTCAATATCCTTTAGTGTTAGTTGTTTTAATTCTCTTGCATATTGGGAAGGGATTGATTTCTACGGTTACTTTTTCTATTGTGGTACACCCCAAGCCATAGGAATTTTTCTTCGTAACAGAATTGGCGACCATACTGGGGACATTCCTTGTTTTTGTTTGGGGTTTGGGGGCACAATGTGCTTGATATTCTTGACTTGCTCTTTGTTTCTTCTTGTTTCTGTGTTGCATTTTATAGTATGTTCATCCATTGACACTCCCCTTTATTGGTTTGAACCTTGGTCTTATTTTTACCACTGTCTTCTCTGTATACACAGGTTTTTGGCCAAAATTCACGTACATACACGGATTTTTGGCCAAAAGTCACGTATACATGTAGGATTTTGGCCAAAATCCGCGTATACATGCAGCTTTTTGGCCAAAAGTCACGTATATATGTAGTTGATCTTTAAACAGTCACGTACATCCTCCCTTTTGGTGAGTTTGGTGTTGTGGGAAGTTGTTGGGTGGGTTGTGAGTGTGGTTGGGTCTTCCTTGGTCTGATGTTGTCTGTTGGATGCTTCTTTTGTGACCAGAGACCGCTTTTTCATTGATTTTTCTTTGAAAGTAGTTTTAGTCATTTATCCTTTTTGTTTTTCGATTAGTGCATTACTCTTTTTTGTCTCGGTGTCTTGCTATACTTGTGTTCTATACTTGCTGCAGAGACTGAGAGTTTTAGATGAATTTTATTGCATTTTTCATTCTTTTATATTGAAAAATACAAGGTAGTTGCATTTTTTGCATATGGATTTGAGGAGTTACTTGCATTGGATTGCTTGGATGAGAGTTTTATTTAGGATTTCATATAGGAAGGATTGTATTGGCATTCAGAAAGGAATATATATTTATGCATCTCATGTAGTGGCACACCTTGTTTTTCATTCTACAAGATTGCACTTGGTATTGCTTGTTAGGTGTGCACTTTTATTTCACTGCTAACTGAGTCTTCATATCATTAGTTTCATGACCATTTCCCTTTAATTAATTACAGCCATTAAAATCAATGCATAATTTAAAATGAATTACACTCTTTTCTTTTATAGGGTTCACCAAAAAGAATACGTTTTAGGGTCTTCGAATAGTTCATCGTGAGTTAATTCTCCAAGACCACTAAACAAAAAAATTAGGTGTATGTCGAGGTGAGAGAGAAATCCTTGATATAATTAGTGTTTATTTGGACGCTCCTCTTACATGGGAGTTAAGCACGAGGCAATGCACGCGGTTATGATTGGGATGACCCCTGGTTGTACTTGAGTAGCACTGGAGATATTTCCAGGATTGTATTCATATTTGGGGGCTCTTTCAAGAGTTTCGAGCTTTGCTACCCTTCCCATATGGTCAATCCTTCCTATGACTGTTCACCTAAGCATTGGTTATATTGAGGTGACCTTAGTTTCCTTACCTAGGTATCGCAGGAGGTACTTGCAGAGGTTATTCTGTGAGTGTCCTGGCCAGGTAGAACTCGAACAGCATAGTCACTTTATGTGTTGAGTTTGAGGGCCACTATAATTGGTTACGTACCCCTATTTATAGTGTATGGGAGTTTCGAGCCTCTCCTAGGTGAGACATACCTGCAGCATTCAGAGCTCACATATCCTCCCCTCGGTTTTCTTGTATTTTGGCTATATATTTTCTTAGGAGTGTGCTCTTTGTGTGCTAGTTGGCCTTTGGGATTGTTGTTACTTGAGTATATTTATGCTCTCTTGAGTTCGAGTCCTTTTATTTTCAGCATGCCTAGTATCCTATCACCCGTCCTTGGTCCTAGTACGGACCCTGGTTTCAGACTTGGGGGCATCACAACCCCTTACCATGCTCATAGATTTGGGAGTGGTCACATTCCACCATATACTCCATTTGTGGAAAATGTTGACTCCCTTCTATCAGTCTTTACACTGATAGTCACCCTCACGGGGGTGGTAGTGGATGTGTGAACGTTGGTTCTACACCTAACTTTCCTTTTTATGTCCCATCGTTCACTGCATTATTTCCTTTGGGTGCAATTGTCATGATCATTCCTCCATATATCCTATAGTTTGGATTCTTTATTGACTATTTTGGGTTTTTTTGGACTAATATGGTTGTCATGTAGGGTCCAGGTTTTGTACACTCTCTCCGAGGTTTCAACCCATTCGTTCTTATCACAGGTATTATGTCTAAACTGGCATATAGGTTAGGATTTCACATCCATTTTCACTTTGCATGATCTTACGACCGTTTCATTTTAACCTTAGGTATGAGTCCATTCCATGGTGTCATGAAACCTTCATGCTGCTTTTAGAAGTGACACTATGTGAATGGTAGAGCTTTCCTATACATGGGTTCCCTAGTTAGATCCTTGTTGCATTTGGTGCGCATGCTGCATTGCCTCCTTTAGGTTGTGGGAGTCCGTTGTATAGTATCACCATGACTTTGAGTAAGAGCTTCATACTCCTCTTGGCATTTATGTTGTCCATTTCCTCGGGACTCCCTTATATATGTCAATTTGTAATTGCATTATCATGAGTTTTTCTTTCCTTATTGATCCTTATGTCAGCTTCCCTGACTTTGAGTATTAGCCATATAGCCCAAGCTTGCCTCATGTCTAGCTAAGCAGAGCCATTTTACATATCTTTTGCAGCTTGATTCGCCATTTTTACTAGGAGGGGACTTTCCCCCAAGTGTCGTTATCCTACACATGTTTCCTTGCATTGAGCATAGGTATGTTCCACTTCTTGGAACTAGTCTGTTTTCCCCTTGACACTGGTCTCCTCCTAGTTTGTAACTATAAAACACTTTTATTCTTTTTCAAGGTTTTCAAAATATTTGAAAAAGTCCAAAAAAAAAATTAAAAAACCAAAAATTTGAATAGGAAAAGATGTTATCTTTAGTAGCAGTCGAGTCGTGTTGCCTTCGAATAGAGCACTGTATATCACATTTGTTGGTTGGGTTAATAGTTTGACTTTAGGGTTTGTACTCACTTCTCTGATTTTATCTCCATTGACTGGTTAAGCTTCTAGTCCCTATGGAACCTCTGTCGATGCTTCCTGTGTTGCAGAGATGTCCTAGTTTTGTATATTGACTCTATATTGCCTACATTCAGTCACCATTCGCATTTATGCTCTTTTTCGAAGGAAGTTAAAGCCTGACTCAGTCATTCCTCAGTTTTATTGACTTTGCATGTCATCCATTCCTCGTACTGGTACTGGTTCATGTACATTATGATCAAGTCCTTCCACATTATACAAATTTGCTGAGTACCTCGTGTTGGATGATGGGGGAATTCCTTAATTCCCTCCTTCCAACGGATTTCATCCCATCGACTTCAGATCATTTATTCTGGGATAGAAGTCTAGAGTCATTTTGAGTTCCTTGAGACTTGCAGTCATCAGTGGCAAGTTATCTTGCCATCGACAGTTTTGGGAATACATCAATATCCCCTGATCGATGGATTCTTTTAAGTGTTCCACCTCAACACATTTATTCACACTTGTTAGATTGCACTCTAGCACATTGATTCCCATTTTCATTATTGGTGGGTGATCTCACGTCTGTTAATGGTATAAATCAATGACCGGTAATCAGACGATGGACTACTATGTTTGACCTCAACACCTCTATTCACATAGTAGGACATGTACTCATAGCGGTTTCTATGGAATACTTTCTAGATTGGTGGCATTTCATATATGCTACCTCCTTGATTGTGCCAGTGTTCATGAGATTTCAGCTCTCGTGACTTGATTCAAGTGTATGTCAGACATCTTCAGCCATTATGGAGATCTTGATCCATTGTATAGCTTTAGCTTTCATGGAGATCACGATCCTTTGTATATCTTCATCATGGAGATTATGATCTATCTATATTGTACATGGCGATGACCACACATGTCATATTTTGTATCATGCCTATTCATGTCCATTGTACTCTTATGTATCCAAGACTGTTGTATGTACTTGCAGTCGTATGCAGAGATATTTGTATTGTATTGTTGGATGGCTAGTTCTTCCACCTGGTTCTTCATCACTCCACTTTTGGGATGGACTTATAATGTATTTTGGCCATCGTATCGCCCCTCTGACCTCACACATTAGGGGGAATCTGTTACAGCTAATTTTTCCACACATGGTAGATCACACATTTATGGTCTTGTATATCCCTCTACAGACTCTTTGGACCCCATGGACTATTTTTGTACCTTTGATGTTTCCATGATCATGTTATTTTCCCTAAAAACACATTTTATTTTCCATACGTGACTTTTTAACCCTTTTTCACGTATATACGCGGATATAACCCTTAAACCTGCGTACATCGGGATGTGTGCAAAAGGCCAAAGATTTTTGGAGTTTTCCTTGATTTGGATCTGAGTCACTTGTCTCTTGGCCTTCAATATTCCTTGAGATCGCTCATATTTGACCTTCCATTACACCATTGAAGCACTATATAAGGAACCCTTTGGATACATTGAAAGGGGAGGAATTGAAGAGGAAGAAAACTATAGTCCATTGTTGTTGTAGCTTATAATTGAGTCTACATCCCTTTGTCCCTTGGAGCACTTGGTGTTCTTCCTAAGCTTTCATTTTCTTGTGAGCTTGCTATCGAGAGATGGAGGATTGAGGTAGTGGAGGCTGAGGTGGAGGACTCAGTTTCTCCGATTCACAGACGTGCCGACAGAGGTTGTCATTCTTGTAATCTTTGATTTATATTAATAGAAATATCTTTTCTTGTCCAATGATGTGCATTTAAATGAATATTGAATCCATGGATTCTTTTGATTGCTTATACATTATTGATTATATATGCTAGAGTAGGTCTAACACCATTATATAACATGATTGTCATATTTTTTGATTGTTGAGAGAGAAAATTGCTAACACAAGTGGGATTGGAAAAGCTCAACAGGGATCTACATCAACCATCTAGAATAAGGTATGTTTCAAGTTCCTTTATTGTTAGATGTTTTAATTCTCTTGCATATTGGGAAGGGATTGATTTCTGTGGTTACTTTGTCTGTTGTGGTAAACCCCAAGCCATAGGAAGTTTTCTCCATAACACTTGGCCTAGAACACTATCAGATTAATCCATTCTGATTCCTCAACAAGTTCTATAACACTTACCTCTAGCAATTGGTACAATTCAGCCTTGACCTTTTCTTTGTATCGCGGATTCAATATGTATGGTTGTTTCTTGACCAATTTTACGTCGGGTTGCAAAGGTATCTTCATCTCGCTGAGATCTCTGACTATCCCCTTCATCTTTGAGAATTTGGTAGGGAACAAATCCTAAAACTCATGCAATAATTCAGTGACCTTTCCTACAGTCTCTTCATCCCAATAATCTCCAATATTGGCTAAATTTGTATTTTTAGGAGAGCTAATATTAACTGTCTTGATCTTGAGTGGACTCAGGAATTGGTCACTAGAAATTACAATGCCTTCCATTGCATGCATACCTTATAAATCATGTATGTTTATGTTGAGAGGGTCATCATCATTTGGTTCCCCATCACATTGTATCACTCCATCCGATGGCATATTTTCGTGCTATATTGATGGAAATTTTTGACTACGACATGGATTTCCTCAAATATTTTATCTTTCATTACTTGTAGTGCAACATCAATTGTTGGGTGATCATTTGTGAAATAGAATGTATGTGTGAAACTAGTATCTAGTTATTCCCACTCAAGAGTTCCTATTCATAGTTCAATAGATGTATACCAATTCTTTGGTATCATATATAGTGTATGTATGAAGTGATGAACCCATTCTTGTCAAGGATATTCCTGCCATGTCCCGTGACAATGCTCAATATGCTCAGTAGGATTTGTCAATCTTGTATACTTGTAACATGTATAATTGATCTCTTCTCCAAATATGATCTCCAATAATCTTCTACATGATTGTGGCCATTTGGGGATAGATTGTTTATGTGTACCCCACCATATAGCGGGCGTAGCTTTCAACACAAAGTTACGGGCAAACAATCGTTGTGATTCTGTAAATTTTGCTTCAAGTTTTGTTATAAAATATGCAAGGCTAGGAAAACCTTCATATATAGGGATATTGTTCGCCTCATCTCCTAGCCATCGCACAGATCTTGTAATTCTTACACATCTTCTCATGGAAACTTCATGCAGACGATTCTGCCAATTTTCTAATGCTTCAACTGAATTAGATGTACATAAGCTCACACTCCTCCAATGCATATTTCTATCAGTTGTTGGGTTTATATAGTCATATTTCAAATACATGATATTATATATGTGATCCAGGTAATCACCCTATCCTTCACTGTTTATTGGTTTGACATATCTTTGTCCTTCCAACGTATCAATTGGTGCGACCACCCTTATCTCTAGGTCTTCAAATAAAAGATTCTTCTCTTAAAATTAATGATGGTTTGATTATATATTTCTCAACCAATCCCTAAAAGTGTAGGATATGGGTTTGTATAATTGAAAATGTCGATCACTTCAAAGTATGCATATGTCCTCAGATCTTCTACCTTGACAGGTACTTGAGTTAGGAGACCAATTGGTAGAACCTTCGACTGATTTGCTAGCCTTAATTGTATGGGAGACCAATCCAGTCACAACTTGTTCATGCTTTCTCATGTATTCCTTGTCAGGATATTGACATCAAATCCCATATCTAAAATGATATAATCCATGTCATAGACTCTTATCTGTGCAATCATTCACAATTCACAACCAATTTTTAATCTTTTCTCGACATGGTTAACTCTTATTTCGGTACAACTCCTATGGAGTTTCTTCTATGAGTGTTGTCAATTCTGTGATTGCATCTTTTTCATGGATTGGTGCTAAGAACTTTCGAAAAATTCTTTGAGATTACTAACCTTTCTCGGCAGTTGCTTCCTAAGTATTTTCTCGAACCTTTCAGGAATCTCTCTTACTTGTCCATATGTTGACGCTTGATTTGTATCGAAAAATTCCAGTCAAAATTTGAATAATACCTTCTTTTCTTTCTGGATTTCAAAGGGTACTTTATTTTTTGCTGCGGGTCGCACCTACAGTTTTCCATGTTGTGAGTCTTGGCCTTCTTCAGTTGCAACACCTCCCCTTGTGATGAAAACAATGTTTTCTTCTCTTGGCTTGGTAGAAATCATCTGGATGTTCTGGTTCGGGTTCGGATTGGGATTTTGCATGGGGTTGGTATTTCCGATAGTTCGAGCCTGCCACTTTGCAATCAGTTGTATACATTATTCGATAGTATGATAAAATTATTTACAATACGAATAGGTCTTACTAAGACTTGCACAATCTCGAGAAAAGTGTCATGGTTGTCCACAATTATAACATACAACTTGGCTTCTTCCTCGACAAAATCCTCCTCCTTGTTTTTTTCCTCAGCTTCAAAAATTTCCATCCCCCTTAGGTTGAGTGTAGTGTTGCTATTACAGATACTAATTTGGTTGATATTGCGGCTGAGGATATTATGGTTGTTGGAATTATGTTGGTGGATATTGAGCAAGATGGTACTGACTTGTTCTCGTTCAACTTACATATTCTCATCATTCTTCATCAAGTAGGTATCCATTGTCTTCTCTTGCAGCAGCTGAAATGATTTGCAATCTTTCTCATTGTGTCCTACAGTTTTACAAAATTTACAATACATACTAGCTGGTGTACTAACAATATTTTTCAAATACACACATTCTTATGACTAATGGCCTCTAGTCTGGCATATTCTACACTAAGGAATCCCTTGGGTGTTTATTGGGTTCGACGCTCCTACCGCGACATAGTTCATGAGTGTCAGACAATTATCTTTATGGTGTCCTTCTATTCTACATCTTGTACATCATAGCTCTTCTTGAACCTCTTTCCCTTTCTTGATGTCTTGGATCCAAACCATAATATTATCCATTTGCGACTAAATTTGTATCATTCTCGCACTGGTTTATCCAATCGGAGAGGATTCTAGCTTCATTGTTATTTCCAGAGCTTCTACTTGCGACACAATCTTCTGTTTCATCAATGGAATCTGGAGGTGCGGTAACAACACAACAATGAACCATTCCTTACGTTATACGTCTGACATATGGAAGCTTAATTTGTCTATTAATTTCTTGAATCTTCCGTTAAAGTCCCAAATAGACTCTGTGGGTAACTACTTGATTTATTTGATCTTTGTAATGCATTGCGACTCATATTTTGGATTTCTGAGCTCATCTATCATTTTGATTCGAATTAATTCGAGCGTTTTCTGTGCAACTCCTACTGACATGATAGAAAAATCCATATACCAGTCCAGCACATGTTCTCGTAGAGTCATTACCATTTGTGCTTTCTTTATGTCCTCATCCTGGATCTGTCACACAATCCATATGGCTTCACAGAGAAACCAATTTTTCTCTAGGTCCTCCATCCCATTCCCATTAAATATTGGCAACTTAATGTTTGTTCCATCCATTATGTTGTCTCCTGAAACACTTGGGAAAAACATTTGAGTAGTTGGACTACCTTTTCCACTATTCACAGTGTTAGTACTACTAGTATTTACAACTCTACTTGGAGACAAGTTTCTAGATATTACCTCTAGTGATGTATGCGACGGCATAGGTGTACCATACTTGTGCTCTGGTCTTAGAGTTTCCACTGATTTTTATTCTTCTTTAGATATCGACTAATATTCTTCTTCTTTTTCTCAAGAACCTTCATCTACATGTGACTCGATCTCATAGTATTCTCCTATGGTCGTACTACAACTCCCTCTTCCCTCCTAAAGTCTTTCTTCTCTTTCTCGACCTAAATCTTCTTCCACTTCTTAAATACCTAACCTCTATTTCAGTTCCACTATATCCAAGGAGCATATCAACTTAGTTTGCTCCATTTTTCACACAGTTCTTTTGCGACATATCCAAAATTGTGCACATAGTTCTCAACTATGACATTCACAAGATTCCTTTTTCACATATGAGCATCTTTATCTAGCTTTTCAAGGACGACAAATATCTTCTACGGGATCCTTGGAAACATTTTCTCTCTACCTCACTTTGTGAGGTTATTGTATTAACATCAAACTTAGTAATATATCCTTGCATAATTCTATCTACCAAAAAATCAATAGCCCTCGACATAAGTTTATTACACTTTTAAGTCACTGAATCAACTGAGGATTCCAATCCGTCGGTTCTGCTACTTCAAATTTTCTTTGTTGTGTTTCCAACTTCGACAACCACTCATGAAACAAAATAGGGAATTTGGAAAAGAAAATATTGTGAAAATATCGTGTAGAGGTATCGGTCCAACCACTCTGTTTGGTTCGACCAATATCCTTTAATCTCTTCTTGTGCAAACTCTAATGCTTTAAAATTCACCCATTCTTGGATTTCATCCTACTTTGGATGCCACAACATATCCGTAACCAAAATGATTCACAGTCCTAACAACTATACCATTTGTTGGATTTCAAACCCTCTTAGACCCAGGTTTGTTCTGTCCTTGGCACGCAACAAATCCCAATATATCATCCTAGCATAGCAAGGCTTAGTTGGAAGCACCTGTGACATATATGCAATCTCACCTAAAATATATTTCTATGTGTAACTGGTAGAACCAGGTTTCCGTAGTTGGGTGGGGGATTTTGGGTCCCTTGGTTTTCTACCAAGGCGCTCTATAGAAGCTGGTGGTTGGGGTGTTTACACTTATTACACACAGTTAAGCTATGCTACAAATATTCCTACATAGGTATTATAACAACAACCCAATGCAACATAGGCACATTCAATGACAACAGTGCGAGAAACACATATAAACTCAGTCATAGTAAAATGCATAAACACATAATCACAACAAAAAAATATGTGACTCAATCACAATCATCATTCACACATTTGACACAATATCTAACGTGGAAACCCGTCCAGGAAAAAACACAAAGGTGCTCTTCATCTAGAATGAGAAATATATGGCACCTTTGGTCTATGCACTAAGAGTTAGACTCTGTTCTAGATATCTCTTTTCTATCTACACAGACTTCTTCCTCCTCTCATGCTCCTTGGTATTTTTTCTCGATTATTTCTCTACTCAACTCTACTAATGATCCACACACCACTTGGATCAACTCACTCTCTTCTATGACTCTATATCAATCCACACACATCCTCGGTTAAATCACTCTCTTCTACACTCCTGCACACTCAACTGTAGGTTCTTCAACTCCTCTCTACGGTTTCAACACACTAACATACAATACCATGAGATTGTCAATAATGAACAAATGTTACAGAGACTAACATGACCAGAACCTTCAGAGTCTAACCCACCTACAACTTGGGTTCCTCCTTTTATAGACTCTTACATCCTACTTTCTATTGATTTTATACAGTTAGCCAATGGGCTGTCTTTCCTATTCTATCAACACATGATAGTAGGCACTAACAACCTGACTTACAAATATTATTTCATACATGTGGCTTCCACTGACTCTAGCTGTCCTCGTACCCAAAATGTTTCTGAACTATTGCTTTCTGTTCATTGTGTTGTTGCACATCTTATGACATGGTTAACTCTGTCTCATCCTTCCTTGTTGCATCCTTTCCTTCTATCGATGTTCCTCTTCCATCACGGCATGTATTCTATCACAAACTCTCTTCTATTGCAGATTCCTCTTCTACTACATCTTTCCTTAGCTCTTTCTTCTTTGTCTTCTTCCATCCTTCTTTTGTCACATCTTCCTTTCTTGCTAATTCTTCTACCTTTTCCTCCTTTCTTTTGCAGGCGCTTATGTCGCGACTCCTTGCCTCTTCTCCTTCTTTAATTTTGAAGTGGATCCTTTTAATTCTTGTGACCTAACTCTTTTCCATCCTTGAGAATAATTCTAACTGAATTCTGCCTATCTTTTCCTAGGCCCAGCAGGTAGCGTTCCCACATTAACCTTACCTAAAATAACTTTTAGGAGCTTACAAAAATCATTTATGCTTCTCTGTATGTTTTTTATGCCCTAAGCACAAATTCACCAAGTGTCCTTGAAGGGCTCAAGGATTTGAGTTGCAACTCACTATAAAATTGTGACCAAGCCTTACATCAATGAACCATAATTTTTTTTGCATTCATGACATCAGCTTACACCTAGGGGGATCCATCCCTTGTGCATCCATGGCCTAATGACCACCTTATTCAATGATTTCAAAAAATAGGGTTTTGATCAGTAGGGGACACTAGATCTACTTGCATGTACAATAAATCTATATTTTATTAGGATATATGGTTATCGGGGAGGTTTAGCATATTCATAAAGAACATACAACTATGGGGAAACCTAAATTAGCATTCATCTTTCCCTAATAGCTTTGTGTCTACAAACTAGGGTTTATAGGGTTTGTAATACAAACTAGGGTTTCCTCGACATGTTTACATAAATAACATATGAAGGGGAATAAAATTCATCTTTTCCATAAGCTATCCCATAGTTGGACTTGGTTTAACATAGGTATTGTGTATTAGTTTACTCTTGATTTGTTGAATCCACTTATAGTGTAAGCTTGAGAAACCAGAATAATATAAGAGCTTCAATTGAAGGCCGATAAATGAGGTTGTTGTTTGTTGTATGTCACCCTCTTGATTCTTGTTTGCAAATTAGGTAATCTATGGCTTAAATGGGTTTAAGTGGTTTTGGCTTGTCAATTCTATGGAGGTAGTGCGATTTCTTCCCGTGGATTTTTTCATTCATGTTTTCATGTTTCCTTTGGTAACTACAAAAATGCATGTCATGTTGTTGAGATAGTTTTATGAGCTTTCTTGTGTGTATGAAAATGTGGAGCATACATTAAAATGTATTTTGTTGGTTTTCTTATGCAATTTGTAAATTTTCCTTGAATTGTTGGTTTGAAAGTAGATATTGGTCCATGATGACACTGCATTTGATATTAGTCATTGGTCAATGATGACATTTCATGAGTTATGAACATTTGATAGTGGATATTAGTCAATTATGACATTTGATTTTATATTAGTAATTGGTGAGTGATGGCATTTCACGAGTTGTATAAGTATGAATATTTGATAGTAGATATTGGTTAATGATAGCATTGCAAAGTTGTAAAAGTATATTGAATGTTCAATAGTAGATATTAGTCATTGGTCAATGATATATTTGTGGCTACAAATTAGGGTTTCTAGGGTTTAGAGTAAAAACTAGGGGTACACTACAAAATAGGGTTTCTACAAACTAGGGAATAGACTAAAAACTAGGGTTTCTAAAAACTAAGGGGTCCCTTGTCCCACACACAATGGGTTTTTATACACCAATTTGGTGTTGTCTTGGATGAGACCTTAAAACTGGATTATTACTATTATAGAACTTTGTTCAAAACCATACATAAGATGGCAAGAATTTAAAATTATGCTTTCTATGAAATTTGGTGGTGTTCTCCTATAAGTTTATCATGATAGATTTGTAATGTCATTTCCTTCTGAAAAGTGAAAAACCTCATTATCTCATCCATTAGTAGCTTGGGAGCATGGGAAACGAGCACACCTGACACAACCAAGACATGGATCAACACATTTGGGCACATACAAAGCATGCAATATGACCATGGGAAGTGTTGGATTGATCATGGGCGCAGAGAGTTTAGCAGCAAGACATGCAACCAAGAGGATTTGATTGTTGGAAAAGGATTTGGTAAGGGGAGTATTGGAAAGGGACTTTGACAGTTAGTAAAATCCTTTGAAAGAGAAGGATTTGACAAGAAACAATGTGGAAGAGATGTCACCAAGTCCACTTTCCCAAGGCATGGTGGTAAGATACACCAAGAAGACCAAACCAGTTCTACACCATGCTAGAAACTTGTGGATTCCATCATGAAGAACACTTGGTTTTGTAGGCAAAGGGGCTCATGAGCATGCCAAATAATGGGAAAAATAATTGGTAAAGTGGAGCACCCAAACAAGGTGCACCTAGGAGGGAGTTTAGGAGAAACACTCAAGTGTTGTAAATGCAAGTCGATAGAGCTAACAATGGACCTTTAGGTCGACAATTGGGTGAGAATCCACTTTTCTTAGGAACTCCCAATTGACATGTACCTTATAAAAGGTGTCTCCTAAGGGAAATATCGGGTTCCCACTTATGAGTAAGATGGAGTGACACCTCATACATATTAGTTGAGTGCATAAGACCTAAGAAATAAAGAAGGATACCAATAATTCTTATGAAAAAATTGCTAAGGAAAAGGGTGAAAATATCTATGGTAGGAAGGTTTGCTGAGGTATAGTACGCAAGTGATCAAACATATTATGATAGTATCCTTTGAGACAGAGAAAGGTTGCAACAAGCGAATCAAGATATTTTGGGCCCTAAAGCACCCATGAGGTTATGTTTGTTGTATTTTGGGTAGTAATAAAAAGGCCACACCCACTTTGTATTTGAGGTTATATACATTTACCAAACCACCCATTGTAACTTGTTCACTTAATAAAGAATTTCCAGGTTCCTATTTTGTGCATCCACTTGATATCTGTTGTTGTGGTTTTGTAGGCTTTGTTGTTTAACTATTAAATTGATTAAGCATAGAACACACACGTAATCGAGTCTAATTCAAAGTGTGGGTTGGGAAAGGTTGTTGGGAACGGTTGGACTATATGATAGGTATCTCACGGTGGAAGGTATGTGAATGTTGTGAGTGAATATGCATCATTTATCGAAGAATAAACTCAGGTGACCAAATTGGCAGGATGAAGCCTGGGTGGTGTTGCACAATCACCAAAGTTGAAGCAAGCCTACAACACTGAATATTTGGTTTTATGATGTAGTTGGTATCAGATTCAAAGGTATTTAGGAAGTGAATTTTTGGGAATATCTTCACAATTGTATAGGAATCGATAGTTCATTATAGAGCTAAAATGAAATTGGAATCAAGATCATTGAAGGTTTCAACATCAACATGCAAAAGGTGTGAAACATGACCTTGCATAGGGTAAAATTTGGGTGCATGAAACATTCATTAGGAGTGCTCCTAGAAAATAGAGACCATTGAGAGAGGCACACTCAAAAAATAGTTCACCTGGGACATAAACATCAATAGAGGTGCACCCATGAAGAAGCAATCCTTGAAGATAACACACCCAAGTGGAAGTGCACTCAGAAGACAACTCACCTTGAGGAAGTGAGTCCAATAAATAGAGTGCACTAGTAGAGATATGCTCATTGGTAGAGCATTGCATCGATAGATATTTTCCCATAAACAAAGAAATGCATTGTTGGAGATGCATCCATTAGTAGAACAATATCTATAGGAAGAAACACATCGGTATGACACCACTCGCCAATAGAGTTCCCAAAAATTAAGACTAAGGATGTGGAAAGTTGTAGGAAACAAATCATCTAGGAAGAAACTATTTGGATGTACTTGAGAGGGTTGAACCATTTTTGGGTTGCATCATGAAATACTAGAGCATTTCAGCATACGCTTAAGGCAAGGTTGGATACATTCAAGGAAATGAAGTTATATGTTAAGCCGAGCAAGGGTAGTTCATTTGAAACCATTGAAGGTTGGAGAGTGGATTGATAGTTTGGACTTGATGGTGGTTCCATTGGAAAATTAAAAATTTATCCCAAGGAAATAAATACTTAAGATTTCCAAAGTCATTCCCTTACCCTATGCAACCTGCTTGATGTTTTGAAATGATATTGGAACTCGCACAATGTTAATGCTCGGTAGAAAAATGGGGATAATTACCTAAATGTATTTCATTTGATTGGTTAAGGAAACTGATGATCCCACTAACTTGTCTAGTGTCATCACACATTAATAGGAATATAATAGTTTGGGTAGACTAGTCGTAGGTACACCTTTGAGCATAGATCTAATTGATAAAAGGTTGGGAGTGTTGGAGATCATGGTATATTTATCCATAGAGAAGATTGAACCATCAGGTGCTTTGGATGGAAAGAAGTAGGGAATTGGAGGCATGAATATGCTTGTGAAGGATGCCAACATAAACACTTTTCAAGGATAAAGATGTTGAAGTGTTGGGTGACAATAGCTTGGGAAAGAACTCACCCAAAAAAACCCTATATCGTAAGATGGTGGCATGGGCAATGAATCAAGTCACTAGATCATACCAAATATGGGTGTCCTTCATATCAATGATGATTGGAAAAATGAGGGAACCATTACAACTGTTGAGTACATTAAGAAGGATCAATTGTCCCACAAATATTTGAGCAAGGAAACATAGGAACAAGAAGTTGTAAAGAGGGTAGAGGAACATTTAGATGTAATGGAGGAAATGGTAGAATAAGATATCCTAGAGATATTTGCAGCAACGGAGAAGGAACCTTCACATGTTGCAGAAACCAATCAGGGTTCATAATCAGGTGCAACAATGGAGGAGGAATACTTCCCTAGTATAAACCCTACAACCATTGTGGAGTTTCATTGGTATGTAATGGGAATTTATGACTACTAGATAACTCCCACCTGATTACTATTATTGGGTTGTATAACTCTGGAAAGAGAGGCAATTTTGAGGTATTTGTGTACATAGCACAAGATATACACTTGGTTTGGCTATGGTGTTGACCATCGCTTGCCAAATTACATTTGCGAATGATAGCTTGAGGTTGGATCACTACCTAGGAGCAGGAAATGGAGGCTTTGGCACCTTTGGAAAGGTGAATTAGAAATTTTAAACAAGTACAATCGTGGGTAGAGGTAACCCAATGAATTTTTCTTAGCTAAAAAAGAGGTGTATGGGTTGACCAAAATAGAGAAGGAAAGATACCAATTTTGGCATGAGGAATGCATTCCTATGGGAAGGATGCGACATTTGTACTAGTCACCCAACCATTCCAGATCATAGAGGATACCATCATACATTTACATGACACAATGAATTAGTACTAAATCAATATTAATTCACAAGGGTGCAACACTTGGGTATCTTGACAACCCTCCAACACAAGTTGAGTTGTTGCAATAGTGCAAGTCAGTGGTAACTATAGTGGGTTGCAAACAAAATAGAAGGAAACAACCCAATTTTTTGTATTTTGGAGACATTAAGGAAATACTTGGGAAAGTTGCTTCATTTGAGGGAAGAATTAATTGCTTAAGTGTTGTACTAGAGACAATGTGGAGTGGTTGTAAGCGACAATGGATGGCTATGATGACTCTATACATCTAGCATGGAAGGATTGTAGGAGTTATTGTGATGTTGCCAAGGAATCCATTGAAGGTTAGTGGGGGAGGATGTAACATCCTTTATTTTTTACAAGAGAAACACCCTCACTAGCTCCTCCATCGACAACTATTATGTGCATGAGTAATCAACACACCTGACATGACCAAGAGATGGATCAACACATTTGGAACATAGGGAGCATGCATGATGACTATGGGGATTGATGGATTGCTCATGGGAATGAATATTTTGGTAATAGGGAATGTGGCTAAGAGGAATTGGTAGTTGGAAAAGGATTTGGCAAGGGGAAAATCATAAAGGGGATTTAATAGTTGGAAAAAGGATTGAGAAGAGAAGGATTCGACTAGCGATAAAGTGGAAAAGATTCCATCTATTATACTTTCCTTATTCATGGTGGCAAGACACATTAAGAACAGAAAAAAGGTTGCACACCACATTAGGCATATGTCGATTCCATCCAGAACAAATCTCGATTTCGTGGATAAGGTGGCTCAAGTGCATGACAAAGAATAGGTAAAATAGTTGGCAAAGGGGAGCACCTAAGAACGTGCACCCAAGAGGGAAGTTAGGAGAAGTGCCCAAGTGTTGGAAACGTGGGTCGATAGAGATACCACTTATCCTCTGGGTGGACTATCAAGAGAGCGCCCACTTTCCTTGAGGATTCCCAAACAACACGTCCCTTAGAAAAGGTTTCAACTGACAGGAATATTTGATGCCCACTTATGAGCAATATGGAGTGACACCTCATATATTTTAGTTGGGAACACAAGAGCTCAGCAAGCAAGGAGGTTACCAAGAAATATTTTGAGAAAAGAGCTAAGGAAAAGGGTAAATATCTATGTGGCAGGAAGAGTTGTTGAGGTATAGTGCTCAGGTGAAAAAACATGTTATGGTAGTAGGCTTCATGAGAGGTAGAGAATTAAACAAATGAATCAAGAGATCTTGGGATGGAGAGACCAAGAGGTTTTGTTCATATTTCAAGTAGAATGTTGAAGGTTGCATCTCCTTTATATATGATGTTTGGGCCTTTGACCAAACCACCCTTTGTCACTTGCTTACTTAATAAAGACTTGTTGGGTGTCTGGTTTGGGCACCAACTTGATATATTATGTTGTGGTTTGGTATATTTTCTATTTAATTGTTAAATTAGCTAAGTATAGAACAAACACATAATCAAGTGTAAGGCTTAAGTCTAAGTGTAGTTTTGATAAGGTTGTTGGCTATGGATTTCCTAGACAATGGGTTGCTCATGATAGAAGGTATGGGCATGCGATGAGTGAAGATGCATAACCCAATGAAGAGTAACCTCAGGTGACAAAGTTTGGGTGGTGTTTCATGATTGTTGAAGTTCAAGAAATCCTACAACACTAAATCTTTTGGATTGATAAACAACATCCCCAAGATAAGAAAGTGAGTTTTCATCTAATAATTTTGGGATTCTATGATCTCGCCCTGCATTCTCACTTAGAAAAATTCAAATTTCAGCTTCATAGTCTAATTGTTGAGGTATTTGTCACTAGTATAAATATTATCCGCATTCCCATTATTAAAAAAATTATCTTTAACACATTGTATGGAAACCATCATTCTATCATTACAAAATAAAGTACTCTGTGAAAACTTATAAACTCGAAAATGCTAATTTCGCATATCATTCTTATAAAATTCTTTTAAAATGAAATGTTCTATCCTCCATTTCTATTACATATAATAATAACTTAAAACAATAAATTCAAGACTCACATATTTATTAGACATAACTAAGAAATGCCAAAGATATAAAAAAATAAATTCAATACTCACATATTTATTAAACATAACTAAGAAATGCCAAAGATGTAGTTAGCAATGAATTAAGATAAGATTTATCATTAATCAATTTTCAATAATGCCATGATGTACTCTCATTTTAAAGGTATACTATTGTTTTAAAGATGAGTCTTTGATCCGTTTAACTAACTAGATGTGAAATCAAATGTGAAATCATAATGAACTATTTACTGATACAATGCTTCAAACCTCAAATCAAATCTGAATGACTAAAACCCCGTGAAAGATGTGTTATACCTATCTTAAAGCACATGGAAATTGTTGATGTATTTGTAACTTCGGAATGTATTCACTTGTATATCTTATATTGTACCTCGATGTTACTATCGGGAGATTCATTAATATAATAAAGTCATGTAAAGTCAATGACGTTAAACCTCCGTTGTAAGTCGAGGAAATAGTCCTCACAATTGATTTAAGGTTAACCCTCCTTGTTGATCGGAGGGTAAAGTCCCCACAATTGTGAGGCACTAAGGTTATTAGACTCTCCTAAAGAAGTCATCCCTAGTAAGTAATTGTTAAGTGAGTACAACTTGTTGGAGTGGACATAAAGTGAACATAAGAATATAAATATAAGTGAAGCTCTCCACATTTCTACACACACACACTCACTCAACTGGGGCGCATGAGTGAGAGAGGAAGTGCTGGCATAAGTGAGAGAGATCAGCTGTAGGAGATCATCTTTATTTTTTTGGGTTTTACTTTTGCTATGGTGCTCATTCTATCTCTGAGGAAGTTGCAGGATTTTCTCCTGTATGGTTTCCCCAAGGAAAATTCTTTGTGTCTCTTGTCTCTTGTGATTATTGCTATGCATGTTATTCTCTCTGATAAGATCCTAGATCATATTCTTAAATGATAAAAATCTAACATGGAATTAGAGCTAACCTAAGAAGAAGACACTGTGTAGCTGTAGAATATAGGGCTTCTTACTTTTTGGGTCTCTCTACACAATCCATCATCAAAAAGAGGCTAGGATAACTCTCCATGAAAGGGCGCATCTTTCTATTGAAGCAGAATTTGATTCCGGGCATTTTCAGTTTTTGCTATGGGAAATTATTGATTTTTATAGAAGATGAATTTTTGAGTGAGCCCAGCATAGGATTTCTCTCCTCATCAAAATCAAATTTTAGAGACCAAGTTCAATATTTTTGGTTGGGTAAAACTCTAGGAAAGTCAAACCCTAGTTTGACCCCGGGCTTGAAAAAACTAAAATACTAAAACAGGTAGTTTTGGTGCTTTCGCTATATCTCAGGATTGAAGAAGTATCGGGGCCAAAATTTTCACAGGCAAAAGATAAAGTCCAGATGTACCCTATGTAAAAATTTCAGCCTCATATTCACTATATTCTGGGAGATATGTTTCCTCCAAATCAAGGTTCTAGCCTCTTCCAAGATTCATCCCTAAACAAGAAACCTAGGGATAATTGCTATATCTCGGGCTACAAAGGTCCAAATGAAAATTTGAAAGATGTTCCATATAGGGAATGGACTTTAACTTCTGTGGTAAAAGTTTCATACCTTTATGATGAAACAAGGACACGTGGCAGTCCATAAAACTTCACTATGTTGAACAATCCTGAAACAAGTCGCCTTGGGAAAATTCTCATAAGTACCAATTGGTGAAACAAATTCTGGTAAAACCTATGGTGTTGAAAAGAGGAAAAATGATTTTACCTCAATACAAAATTGTAGACACAGAGGAGTAGTAATTTCAGAGATACCACAAAAACAGTATCAAGAATTTCTATAGAAGAAATTGGTAAACTAGGGATTCCTGTTCAAAGAGCTTCCCTCCACTATTTTCAGAAAAGGAGTACATTGGAAAACTCGCCTTGAAGGGGTATATATTTCTATCCAATCATATCTAAAAGATTCCAAGTTTTGAAAATTAGGGTTTCTCTCACAAACCCTAGATTAGCCAGCTCCGGAACCAAGACAGACACCTCAAATCAGTAAGATCTAATCTTTTTCTATTTACATTTGAGGTTCTCATTTCTAAATGACTAGTCACATGAGCTTGATGACAAAATTGGTGAAACTGACAAATTCCAAGCATGGAAGTATTGTATCTCACTGGTTCTTGAATAAAATGAATTGGACACCTACATAAGTGGAGAGGTTCCAGTTCCAGATGGAGATGAGGCTAAAAGCCTTACACAAGAATAACTTGGAAAAGGGCAAGAATATCATTGTTGATTCAATCATGGATCACCTTATACCAAAAGTGTCTTCCCTAAAGACACTGAAATAAATGTTTGATTCCTTTACCAAGCTATTTGAAGGGAAGAACATAAATCAGAAGATGACTTTGAGAAAACAGTTGAATAATGTGAATATCCAGAATGGAGAGACCATGCAGTCATACTTTACAAGGGTCTCTCAAATCAAAGAAAAACTTGAAGCAGTAGAAGAAGAAGTAGAGAATCCATAAGTTGTGATAACCACCTTGAATGGCCCCCTAGGATCAAGGGATTTATTCATTTGAGGAATGTGTTCAAGAAGGAAGTGATTACCTTCAGCAGACTCTGGGAAGAGTGCACACAAGATGAAGCTCGGTTTATAATAAGAGAAAGAGAAGATGGGAGCAATTGAAGATCAAGCTCTCATGATTCAAAGAAGATCCCTCAAGCAATGAGGAATATGAAGAGCTCAATTCTTGAATAACATCTTATCCATCTTGAGCATTTGGATAAGAAATGATGCTATTATGAATGAAGAACACGATGAAGCTAAAAGAAAGAGTCTACCAACGAAACAAATAAAGATAAGTATTCAATTTTCATTTCATTATATTGTTTTGTTATGCATTTGTTTATATTCAGTTGATGTATTATGCATGATAGAATGTTTGCATTAATGACAGTATACTACTAATATGCATGTGATGGGTAAGTAGCTCATGGTGCTATACAACTCTCCATTGCTATTTATCTAGAATGAAACCTCTTTGCTGAAATATTGGATTAGTGCACAATCTCAATGATGTCTTGGTAGAGATGGAAGGCATCTAGAAACGTTTTCGTCAGATATGGATGAATGTTGTATTGGCTAAAAGAGTTTCATGATTACATATTGAAGCAAAATAATTTTTCATTATGAATATACCTTATGAAATGTTTCTAACCATACAACTAATGCATTTGACTTGTAGGAAAGATCGCGTACAATCACCTACAAGAAAAGAAGGATGAGACTTGTTCTTCGATAGTTCAAGAAATAATCCAAGATGAAAAATAATATGATGATACTTTCAAAGAAAGAAGAGATCTCAGAGACACTCCAGTTATGTGACACTATTGAGAGACATCAAGGATGCAGAGCCTTCCAGCTATGAAGAAGTAGTCAAGAGGAAAGGGAAGGAGAGTACCAGATCATTAAGAATGATGTCTAGGATGCGGTATCGAGACCTGAAGGGAAGTCCGTAGTATCTTCCATATGGATCTGCAAGATCTAGCATGCAGTAGATGGAAACATCATGGGATACAAGGCAATATTCGTAGCACAAGGATTCTCATGGAAAGAAGCCATAGACTACGAAGAGACATTTGTAGCCACTGGAAGTGAAGACACATGACAGGAAGTCTCATGTGTGAAAATTAAAGAAGGCCTTGTATGAGATCAGAATGCACCCATGGAATAACACATACATGAGGACCTTGAAGATCACCTAGAGTGATGAAGATATTAACCTTTGCTACAAGGTTGAAGATGAAAGCCTATAGAGGATGACAAGCTCATAGATGGGTGCGAGAAGAACTTTTGAAAAGGTTCAAGATAGAGGATCTTGGTATCCAATGACCCTAGATAGATACATAAAATATTCATAGCAGAGGAATCTACTTGTCACTCCAATACATAATGTTTCAATGCATAGAGTACAGAACGAAGAGGGAGAATGATGCTCCGCTTCAGAGGGAGTGACTGCAGAAGATCTTGAGGCTCGACATGATGTGACAAGATGGATAGCTTACTAATGACTCTAGGCTTTACTGATAGTAAAGTGGATTCCAACCTTTACTTCAAGGTTGAAGGCGGAAGACTAGTGATGCTCCTATTATATGTCTATGACTTGTTCCTGACAAAAAAGAGGAACTCATTAAATTTGCAAGAAGGAGACTTGCTGGCAAGTTTGAGATGAAGGACTTGGGGATGATGCACTATTTTCTAGGCATGGAGGTGTGGAAGAATGCAGATGGAATATCCCCGGGACAAGGGAAGTATGTAGTAGAGATCCTGAAGAGGTTTAGGATGATGGACTGCAAGGCCATGATCACACCTATGGCATCAAACCTGAAGCTATTGAGTATTTATTCATCAGATCTAGTTGATGCCATGATGTATCATCTGATGATTGGGTCCTTGATGTGCCTGACAAATACGAGACTATATATTTGATTTGCTATGAACAAATTGAGCCAATTCCTATCAAATCCGAGATATGTTCACTTGAGCTACAAAGCATATTCTGAGGTACCTGAAGGGTACAGTTAACTATGGGCTCAAGTATGAGGTGAATCAGAAGATTAACCTGGAATGTTATGTGGATTCAGATTGGTCAGGAAGTGCCATTGATAGGGAGAGAACTTTGGGGTGTTGTTTCAGTATGGGATCAGGTGTGATCTCTTGGTTTAGTAGGAAGCAGTCCTGCATGGCATTGAGTACAGCCAAATATGTTTCCACTTGTTCAGCTATTTCAGAGGTAGTATGTTTCTTTTAAAACTACTATTTGATTTGATTGATCTTACTTGCATTTTTTTATAATGCATAGAGGATTAGTGAAGCTCCAGTATGTGATCCATATCGAGATCTCTTGAAAGAAGGAGTTCTAGCATAGCTGGTGAGACAGGTTGTGTGAGCATAAATCCTGGCGTAGCTCATAGGTTTCTCAGACATAATCAGTCCTCTAGGTTGTCCTCAAATGTAATCGGTCCAGGTGAAGCTCTGAGGTTATCCTTGGACGTAATCAGCCCTGATGTGATTCTATGCTAGAAATGGCCATAGTGAAATTTGAGTACTTCAGGGAAAAGCTTGGTGTTCTCTATATTGAGGTTCCCTCCAAAGGGAATTGATGTGTCCATGAGCCCTTCTATCATGGTGATAGGATTGGTTCCTTCCATGGTCAGATGTAAGTGCAGAGACAATCTGATGTGATTGTGGGATGTGTTCCCACATGATCAGTGTAGTGACATTTTGATTTGATTGTGGGATGTGTTCCCACATGATCAGTGCAGAGCCATTTTGATGTGATTGCAGGATGTGTTCCCACATGATCAGATATAAGTGCAAAGCCATTCTAATGTGATTATGGGATGTGTTCCCACATGATCAGATGTAAGTGCAGAGCCTTTCTGACAAGATGAGGTCAGATGTAAGTGCAGAGCCTTTCTGACAAGATGAGGTCGGATGTAAGTGCATATCCTTTCTAACAAGATGAGGTCAGATGTGAGTACTGGGCCTTTTGACATGGGTTTTGGATGTGTTCCTCCCATGGTCAGATGTGAGTGATGGGCGTGCCTTTCTGACATGGTTCTTGGATGTGTTCCTCCAATGTTCAGATGTATGTGCTGGGAGGGCCTTTCTGACATGGTTCATTCCATGGTCAGATATAAGTGCTGAAGATAATGAAGACCTACATGGAGGCTAGGCATACAACCAGCATAAAAATGGGTTGGATATGTAGAACTTCCTATGACGAGAAGAATTGAGAGATAACACCATTTGTTTGGATATGATGGAAGCAGTGATGATGATCCATACTTGATGATCTAGTGATGATCCAGATCAAGTGATGATCGAGAATTGATGATCTAGTGATGATCCAGATCAAGTGATGATCCAGACTTGATGATCCAATGATGATCCATACTTGATGATCCAGTGATGATCCAGATCAAGTGATGATCCAATGACGATCCATATCAAGCGATGATCCAGAATTGATGATCTAGTGACAATCCAGATCAAGTGATGATCTAGACTTGATGATCCAGTGATGATCCAGATCAAATGATGATCCAAAATTGATGATCTAGTTACGATCCAGATGAAGTGATGATCCAGACTTGATGATCCAATGATGATCTAGACTTGATGATCCATTGACGATCTAGACTTGATGATGATCTAGTGATGATCCAGAGAAGAAGACTTGTGCTGATGAATTGTGTCAAGAGAATACCTTCCTAGTTAAGAGGGAGTGTTGATGTATTTGTAACTTCAGAATGTATTCACTTGTATATCTTATATTATACCCCGATGTTCCTATTGGGAGAGTCATTAATATAATAAATTCATGTAAAGTTAATGAGTTTAACCCTCCATTGTAAGCCGGGTAAATAGTCCCCATAATTAATTTAAGTTTAACCATCCTTGTTTATCAGAGGGTAAATTCCCCATAGTTGTGGGGCACTAGGGTTATTAGACTCTCCTAGAGAAGTCATCCTTGGTAAGTAATTGTTAAGTGAGGCCGACTTGTTGGAGTGGAAATAAAGTAAACAAAAGAATATAAATAGAAGTGAGGCTCTCCTAATTTCTACACACACACACTCACTCAACTAGGGCGCATGAGTGAGAGAGGAAGTGTCGACACAAGTGAGAGAGATCAGCTGTTGGAGATCATCTTTATGTTTTTGGTTTTTATTTTTGCTATGGTGCTCATTCTATCTCTAAGGAAGTTGCGGGGTTTTCTCCTTTATGGTTTCCCCAAGGAAAATTATTTGTGTCTCCTGTCTCTTGTGATTATTGTTGTGCATGTTATTCTCTCAGATAAGATCCTAGATCATATTGCTTAAATGATAAAAATCTAACAGAAATTATAAACTATCTTCCATTGCCTCTTATTTATGTAGTGTATTCCCCTCTCATTCTCATTTGACTATTAGTTATCTATAAATAGATCATTTAAAACACTCATATTAATATATTGTATTCCTCCTCTCTTTTTCATTTGACTCTTATTTCCAAGAGGCTAAGAATAGAATTCTTTACACCAAGCACACACAATTTTTACTAGATTAAAGTTGTAAAGTTTTTTTTTTAATTTCTTTAGAATTATTTTTTTTCAAAAAAAATATAAAATGTGTGTAAAAATGTTGAAATCATTGCTTCCAAAGAAGCTAAGTGTTCTACAATTCAATATAGAGAGATGTTATCATGTTCATAAAGTTATGCATTAAAAAATATTAAATATATTAAAATAAAAATAAATAAATTACTTAATTACGTCACTTCGATAGACCTTTTTATTTGAGATTTGGGGTGGATTGCAGCCTATGATTTTTCATCTAGGGATGAGGATTAGACAAATGTACTCTCGAAATTGATTTTATGGCAGTCATTCAAAATTCAAAATAAACAATTATATATATATATAATGATAATTGGTAGCTAGTTGATGAATGGATAACTCATAACAATGCATGGATAACTCATAGTTGATGAATGGACAACCAACAGTTCATGGCATATAGCTAAAAGGATGTGAGATAAAAATAAAAAGAGTATTAACAAATAAATGATAGTTGATGAATGGATAACAAGTAGAATCTAGATGATAACATGTATCTAGGCATGGATACCTCACACTTGAACCTGTTTAACTAGAAGAATATGAGGGAAAAAAATCCAAAATGTTTTCCACTCCATAAGTATCTCTTAACCAAACCAGTATAGTGTCAACTTAAACTTGGATTTGCCAAGCTTTAGATAGGGATCAAATTCATTGAGGTTTAATTATGTTTACCAAAATTAATAAGTGGCATAGCTCTATGGTGGTTTATCTTTACACCCATAAGTGTTTCTATTTTAGAATTTAGAATTTGGGATGGACTAACACTTACGTTTTCCTAGATTACACTAGGATGAGACAAGTGTAATATTTATATTGATTTTATGGTAGTTGTTCCATAGTTAAAATAAACAATTCTAAAAAATAAAAATAAAAGTATAAAAAATAACTGGTAATTAATATATAGATAATGAATCATTCTTGCAACTATGTATGAAAAACAAATAACTTATTTATGACATTTTACTTATGACCTATAAATGTTCATCAACCACTTTAAATTGAAATTACTATGTTAATTTTATGTTAATTAAGTTTACTCCTATTTGTGTTACAACTACAACTATGTAGATGAAGATGGACATGGAAAATAGAAACTAGAGTTAAATGTGGACATTGAAGACATGCCATTTTTTGCTTGATTCAGAGTTTTATGTGAATCAGTATATTGACCATTTTGGAACCATTCCACACCAACTTTAGTATGAATTCTGAATTTGGCGGGATTATGACACCAACTTTTACTCATAACTTTTATGTTAATATCATTTACTCCTCTCATAGTTGGAGATGGAGTTATTATTTTCTATATTAATTTAATTTAAGCCTCTCTTAGTTGACTCGAGACATGACATCCTCACCGGACTCATCGTGAATCAATTTTGACTCTATTTTGTATTTAATTGCCTGTAAGAATAACTAGGCAATAGACCTCACTTTTGGGACCATGCAATTCTCACAATAGTTACTTAACTTCACGAGATTCAGTTACTTAACTTCATGATATATTTATATTGTATGAAAATTATCTATATATATACGAAATATCATTACAGGACAGAATTGATATTTAGATCGAGTGAACGGAGGCTAGAGGGTCTTTCTTTCTTTCTTTCCAAATAGAACTTAGGATTGAAGTGAAAATGCGATGACCTCGGTCCCATCAATGGAAAACATAGTGGATTCAAAAAATATCTTAGGTCCCATTTCTGGCCATGTTATTCAATCCGAACACCTGAATATTGCCTATACATCCAATAAGTAAAAGTGGCACAATGTTGCCGCCGAGGCTAACAAGAAACGCCCGGAAGAGGGCGGAGCAGTGGCGAGTACCCCAAGGCCCAGGCCCAGGCCCCAAGGCAGGCCTAAGGGCTACAAGAATAAGCCAAAAGATCCTCCATCTGCTGGAACATGTGAGATCGCACACATGCTCAAATGTTATGATATCGAGATCCCAAGTGGGAACGACATTTGGAAGGCTTTGGAGCCGTATGCAAGCAGAAGCCGGCTGGGGCTCTTCATTATCAGCGGGGCTAGGATGGTCTCCAAGGTTACCCTGCACCATTCGGCTGCTCCATCGGGAATGGGAATGCGGACGTATGCACAACCTTTACAAATTGTATCACCACCGCCACCGAGAACTAGGTCGAGGAAGCTACAGGAATCATGGTGAGTCTCACCGATGAGAAAGGTGTGGTAGTGGGAGGAAGCATCATGGGGAGCCTGCTCACGTTGTGGTGGGAACGATGGTAGAGATGCAGTATAGTTGCGAGCGCTCGAATGTCCATCCTATGTCGAATGTGCAACCTATGTCGCAGAATGTCCGGCCTGTGCCTATGCCGGTTAAGCCCTTTGGATTGCTCTGATCATCGGACCGGGCTGCAGAATTGCAGCAACATATAAACATGATGTCTCATATATGCTCACCCTCGGCAAATGGCCTGGTTAGCCGTATGCCCGATCGGATGGTCAAGGGTACTTATGGTTTTCAATAGTCTCATTTTGTTCAATCGTTAGTCCATTTCGTTGGTAGTTTCAAGCGCCATGCTTTGTTGCTGCACACACATTTTCTCAGTAAAGCAAATTAGGTCAAGAGTGTTGCTGGAGATTACTTCAATTCTTTATTTGAATGACAGTTTATGGAGTGTTACTAGAGATTACTTCTTATCGTTTTTATACAAGGAATGACAGTGTATGAAGTGTTTCTAGACATTGCTTCAATCTTTTTTTAACAGTGAATTGCTTTTATGGATTGTTACTAGACATTACTTCAAAGTTTTTTTAACAGTGAATAGTTTATGGGTTGTTGTTGTCTTTAAGTCCACCATGTAAAAGCAAATCATCATGTAGAATCAGGTAGTATTGAAAATAAAAGATATTTTTAGGTGTGGCATACACAAATATATAGAGGTTTTTAATTTTTTCACTTTCTTCTTTTTCTATAATTGTTTTTCATATTTGCTGTGGTTGGTGTATTTTATTTTCTTTGTGTGTAATGAGATGAAGTATAAACAATTGATTAGCTTGAATTTGGTGATATTTGGGGTGGATTACTAGTTATGACATTGATTAGATATGGTAGTTAGATGATGGATGGATAAGCAATATTTTATTTTATTTCAAGTCCAAATTATTTCATTAAAAGTGGGTTTCTACTTTTTATTTTGTATAGTTTTGGTAAGTTGGCTTTTAATGTGCTTTTTGGAGTTTTTCAGGGAAAAATTGAGTTATGGCTATGATATAAGATTTTTAGTATTTTTCAAGCTTGGAGCTGAAATGAAAAAGTACCAAGCAGCGTTAAACACTTTTCACATGCTTGTTAAAACCCCAATAAAAGAGTGTCGAGTATACTTTTTTTCTTTTTTAGACTCGTTTAAAGTGGATTATGAAAAAGGAACTGCATCACGGAGTTATATTTAAGCTATTTTCAGTCTCCTTAAAAACACAAAAATATTGCCAAGCAAACTTGTTACGTTCATGCTTGTAAACGACTCAGAACGGTCGACTAGTCAGGGGTAGGTTATCTCTTTTTTGGACTGACTAGCCTTATTTACGAAAAAGGACTTCTTGGAGTCTTCTCACTACAACAAAACCCTATGATTAGCGTCTCTTTTAGCTTCCTTTTTAATGTCCACTATCACTTTTAGTGTATTTTTCATCATTTTTGGACAAATTAGACTTTTTTTCCACAAGATGGCGCTTTTAATGGCATTATTTAAGTCTCTTTTTAAAAGTTGGCACTATTTTGGATGCTAATTAGCATCCCAATTATAATCCTTATTAGCGTCCCAATTAGCATCCCAATCATCATCCCAATTAGCATCCCATTTAGCGTCCCTTTTTTTAAATTTGACGCTATTTTGGACTCTAATTAGCATCCCAATTAACGTCCCAATTAACATCCCAATTATCACCCCCATTAGAATCCCAATTAGTATTTCAATTAGCATCCCAATTAGTGTCCCTTTTTAAAAGTTGGTGCTATTTTGGATGCTAATTAGCATCCCAATTAATGCCCAAATTAGTGTCCCAATTAGAATCCTAATTAGAATCCTAATTAGCGTCCCAATTAGCATCCCAATTATCATCCCTTTTTAAAAGTTGGTGCTATTTTGGGCTATAATTAGCATCCCAATTAATGCCTCAATTAGCATACCAATTAGCATCACAATTATCGTCTCAATTAGCATCCCAATTAACATCCCAATTAGCATCCAAAAAAGCATCCCATATAACGTCGATAAAAGGAGCCTCGCTAGGAATTGCACTAGGTTTAGAGCTAGGAATTGTGTTTGGAAAACGTTCAACATAACGTCAGATATATCAATGAGCATGATTCATGTGATAGTGCTTTTTGATCTTTCTTTATCATAGTTGCATCTAAATGATCGTAATCATGTAACTTTTGGATCTTGATTAATCCTAATGAGGGGTAAATTAGCTTAATGTCACCTAAATTGATCTAATGGCATTTGAGTGTCCCCAACAACATCTGATAGACCCTAATGGCATATGATTGGCCCTAACAACATGACGATGATGCATTAAGATAATTATGATGGAGCGTATGGATATGATTTGATAAGTATAAAACTATATCATCCATTCTTCTGAGGTAGTATGGCTACTTGCTTGTTATTATCACAATTATATTGATGATGACTACGATAATGAAAATGATGTTGATTTATTGTATGATGATGATGACAATGTGGATGTGTATGTCAACAATGATTATGCATGTGGTATCACTTTTGGGTCCTAATTGATTCTAATGGCACATAAATGTCTGTAACGACATCTAAACAACCTTATTATCATCGAAATGGTTGTAATGACATATAAATGACCTTAATAATTACATGACTTGAATCTTAATGTCAATGAGTGATTAAGAACACTAATGGAATATGTGTGACCATAATGACAATGATGACGATGATTTTTTTGATGATGTACTTAATGCTAACGATGATGATGATAATGAGGATGGTGATCAAGATGATGTTGATGTACCATATGTAATTCATGATGATGATGACAACGTCGATGTCCACAATGATGATACATGTCATAATACTTCTGGATACTGTAAAACTTGATATATTGGAATTAATAACAAGTAATAGAGGTTTTGAGGTGTTGACCATAAAAATATTGTTAGCCATTTGGTTTTACATTGACTCATATGGCCATTGGGTTTAGTAGTTCCCCCACCCCCCCTACACCACCTTGTAGAAAGGTAGTACAATACCAACAATCACGATGTTACCAAAATTTCAATATGCAAGGTTGTTTTGGACAACCCCCCCCATCCATACCCTCATTTTTACCAAGAACATCCAAGGAATAAGAAGTGGATATTGATCTTAACACAAAAGATAACTTTCTTTGTGATCTTAAGGACATTGTGGTCTTGGTTTAAAATGAAATGAAGCAACAAACATTTCAATAATGCCCATAGTGTTGCTTTGAAGAAGTGGATCAAATGTTTTTACATCTTTGGCCTTATAAGCGAACATCTCTCAAGTCCAAAAATAGTTAGCTACTCAAGTTTTATGTCATTGGTGGATTTTTCGTTATAGATTCGGAATAATTGGTTCAATTTTCAATGATTCTTTTGAGGTTTGTCAAATTTCTATTAAATTTTAAAGCAATTTTTCTTTGTTATGTGAAATTCCCTTTAACTGACATATTTGAGTATTATTTGCATTTTACCTACTACGAAGCCAAGCGACGGACTTTGATAGACTTTGATAGCTCACATTTGATTTTCTTTTGGCATCATTTTTCCTGCAGAATCCGTTTTGGTGAGTTGGATTTCTATCTTCTTAACCTCTCCTTCATTGCTTTGTTTTAATTTCCATGCTATGGGAATTTATCACAGGGATGAGAAATATTTCCATGATAATTTATTAGAGAAGACTGTTATTGAGGTTTTAGTTAATAAACACAATACTAATATAGAGAGAAATTATAGAGTTATATTCTTAGTAGGTGTGTGTGTGAATAATTCATTGGGGCAATAAGGGATCCTGAGAAGTGATGTTTGGGTGAATCCCATAGGAGAAACACAAAGAGTTTGCAGAATAATTTGATGATACCCCATTAGAGAAGAAGAGAAGCAACTATGGATGAGAGATCACACGTAGACAGTGATAGAAGGATGCAGGTAGAGAAACAGAAAAGAAGAGCCACAGGTAGAGAAACGGGAAAGAAGAGCCATCCCAAACAGAGAAGAATCATGGAAAAAGAAAGAGCAGTTAACAGTAGAAAGCCTAGCCAATGGAGAAGATTTCAATCCTCTCCAACAGGGAAGCATATCGTTCTAACCCAATAAGCAAAGAAAAGAAGATATTTCGTTATGTGCCCTAGCAGACCTTTTAGAATTAGAATGTCCAATGTGTGAAATGCTTTGAATTCTTTGGAGGTATTTATTTAAAATCTTGAAATTTAGAAGTTTAATTTTTTATAAAATTTTCACTCTGTGTGAAGAGTTTCATATTTTGCTAAAGAATCTAAAAGTGAGCAAATTTTGAAGTTATTTTGTATTAGGGAATAAATGAAATCTTTCCTATTAAGTTCTAATTTTAGAATGGAAAATGCAAGAAATACTAGATATTTTACTAAAAGATAAAGTATTCTATTAATATACATATCAATAAAAATTTTACTTGTCTAATATGTGTTAAGTTATCAAATTATCAAACTAACTTAAAAAGCTTAAAAACATTTCCTCGCAAACAAAGGTTCTACACCTACAAAGGTTTGGACGTAATCTGCATAGATTAACAAGGAGTTAAACCTAATATATATATTATGGCTCTCCAAATAAACCGTGAAAAATATTTTATAAAATATAATAGGGTGAACTAAAACACCTATACCCATACATAAATGACCTCTCATACAATCTAAATAAGAAGAATGATTTTTCATCATTTATTTAGTCAAAACTTGAAAAAAACACTAACTACATACAAAAATAGTAGTCAAAACTCATATATTACTCAATCTGTCTGAATGAGAAAAAAATCTAATACTAAGTAGCGTAGATAACAACTTCATTTGCACATCACATAAATAACCCTACAATGTGAAGTGTGAAAATGTTGAAATTTAACATTTATTTGTGTTTCTCTAACTATTCTATATAAATATATATGAACATTTATCTATTCATTTTGTTAGGTTTGGTTTATTTCTCTATGTTCTTACAAACTAAGAGAACATTGTCTACAAATATTATTGTAAATTTAAATTTACAATATTTATGAGTTTAAGTATTATAATCATTTATATTCAAACATCAAGAAACATTGTAAAAACACTTCTAGGTAAGTTTGTAGTTTAGTTAAATATTATTTTTCAAACAATAAATGTTTTAGGTTGGTTTGTAGTTTAGTTCGATATTATTTTTCAAACAAGAAGTGTTTTTTTTAAATTGGTCTATCCATTGTACACTTATTCTAAGATGAGAAATTACTCTTCAATTCAATTTATATATATATTCAATTTTTCTTCAACCTTTTATTGCACCTTTTGCTCCTTTTGTTAGTTATTACTACCACGAAGCTCACCCATCGATTGAGGGCCATAGCATTGACTCAGCCTTTGGCCTCATTGGGCTAAAGGAAGGTTTTGATACGGTTTTCCACAAAATTATTGGAAGGATTGACTATATTTGGAAGGTACGATCCTATATCTCATTTAATTATTACTGCTTTCGTTACTTGCTAATTATATTATTGTTGGCTACCAGCTGGGACAATAAACTTGCTGGGAGAATCAACCAGCCAGGGTAGATAGGACATTTGGTTTCAGGGACAAGGTAATCGCCAGTGTCTTTGGCCTTTGTGACTCAAGTGAGTGAATTGAACCTTTGGAACCAAGTTCGAGAATTGCTTGGCTATGCTAGATAGTAATAATAATAAGGGTTATGTTTTTTGTTGCCATCAAGGTTTGACGACATGGCACTGGATAAAAGACGAGGAGGCAAAACAGCTGTTGAAGACAATGGAGGCTCAAATATCTTGTTCTCTCCAGGTCAATAGATTTTCGACATGGCCCGTTAAGGTTAAGGTACGCCAGTCTATTTTTCGTCCCCATTTGCTTTCCCTTATTTGTTGTAGGTTGTTGTTATTTGCATTTGCTACGTCAAATTATATACTTCTTCTACCCTATTTTAATACCTGATTATCATCCAAGGGTTTGTGTGAATGTTTATAGATTTTCACAGGGTTTCATTTTCGTTGCGCTGATTGCAATGGCTATGGGCATATTTTTCGATTGCCCAATATGTGCCGATATTTTTTCCTTAATCCTAGGATTGCAAAACTTGGTTACTACACGGGGATTCTCTAAAACCATACACGAGAAATCAAACCCTGTATCATATATTAGTGTTTATACCCAAGCAATGCATTAAGACAGTTTACCAAGCAGTTCTCCAGCTAATGCAGGATGGGTTGGTTCGAACTAGTGTACGCTTCCTATAGGACCAAGACTTCCTTCCAGTAAAGTGCAATAATTGAAATGATACTTTGTGCAACTAACTATCTTAACAAGGTTGTACAGACCCACTTCATATTGACCTTTCAGGCCCCTATAGTTATTTCCCTCAATTACACCTATATTTCTTCCCTTCAAAGGCACCAGACTCTCTTTCTCGTTGCTTTATTAGCTTTTCCTTACTTACCATAAGCCACTTAGCAAAACCCCAAGGAAAGATAAAACCTCCAACCAATCCGTCGAACCCAGCCAGCCTTACGGAAACACCAACCAGAGAATGGTTGACTTGCCGGATCTGATAGTAAGTCATCCAACCAAGCATATCTCTTTCCTTAAAGTCATAGAAGCAAGTCTCAATAAAATAAGGAAGGGCCTTCCCTGATTCCTTTGGCAGGAGTAGTAAAGGTATAACCTTGTCGTATCTCAATGGAATACTTGAAAGAGAGTTATGTATTCATTTCTCAATTTTACGCCTTGGTACGCATGTTGCTTATTTTCATGTTTACCTTAGCAACAACCCCAACTTACTCAAAAAAATAGCCAAGCGCAGTTATGACCTCAAATCCTACTTGTGTTGCTACTGGAGCGGCAGCGGCACTGTTGGTAAGGAAGGATACGCCTAATAGATGGGCCAAACAAATTCTATTATTCATGCCAACCAGGATGCAAATTTTTGTTTTTTTGTGTTTAAACCCAAGCGATGGATTCAGTTGCGTTTCAAATTACTGTTTTATGCATTTTTTTTGTTATATTTAGATTCCCACTTATTAATGTTCATATTGTCCTTCCTTTTTTATTATTAACATTTTGGATTATGTTATAGGTATGATGTTGCAAAAGAAGTAAAATTCAGAACTATGTCAAATGATTCTGACATTGCTACCCCATTTACATCTATGAAACATCTTATAGCAGCTGCACAAGCTAAGTGGGAACAAGCATGTTCTGCAGCTTTGCCACCTTCAGTTTCAATTGAAGAAATTGAGAATTCTACTTCGTTTATTTCCAGCCCTTCACCAATCTGAAGGAGTAATTCAGATCACAGTGCACCACTCCAACTTCACTTAGATGGTAAGGCAACTGAGGATACAAAGTATGCCATTTCCCATACAGAATCAAGAAGTCCCAGAGTTAATGTACAATAGTGGGGTCTGCCAATTAAGATTTACTGACTTTTTTATATATGACCATATTTCCATCGGCATCTATTTTTACTTAACTGGTTTATATATATATGTATGTATATATATATATATATATATATATATATATATATATATATATATATAACATTAATATATATGAATTTACAAAATGATTACATGAAGAGGATGCGTTCTGCTATTATTACGTTATATTATTTGTGTTTCTTTATATATAAACATGTTCATTAAGATTTGGAAAGTTCGAAAGAATTAGATGGTGAAGATTGCGTTCTACCGATAAGAGGAAAAGAAAATAGGAACTAGTTACAAAGAAACACTAACAAAGGATGAGTTATTTCAATTTACCAGTTTAAAAAGTAAATAAATATTTTCAGGATCTGGAATCGAGTGAAGAAAGTAAAATAAGCTCATAGCGAAAATCGGTTGGAGGGACACTTAGTGGAGATACAAAAGCAGCAATTGCCGGGGACACTTTTGAAGGAATGCTAGATATGCTGTCAAGGACGAAGGAAAGTATTGGTAGAGCATCGCGTCATGCTATTCATTGGAAATGTAACCTTGCTGGTGAGGTAAGCTTGATATCTGTTATTTTCCAGTATGGTAAACAAGAAGCTCATTTTATGTTTCCTTACTGTGTTTTTTTTACTTTTCAAAAATTAACCATGAAAATTGTCAAAATTACACTGAATAATGAATATCTTGCATATGGATCATTTTTGCATTCATAGTGACTTATGAGGATCATTTTTTCATTCATGGTGACTTATGACAATCCTATACATTTGGTATTTATGAGAAATTACTCATTGCGGGCTCAAGCATTACTACATATATAAATAATTAGCACGTGAAGTGACTCAATCTCTTCCATAACTTGTAGTTCGTGAAATACTAATTGTGTCAAGTAATAAGGCAAGTCATATAACTCATTATATAAGTAAATGTAGGTGTGTCTTTGCCTTGGATGTAGACCGGCTAGAAGTACTGAAAAGAGAAGGGTAATAAAACACATGAATATGTGGAAGGAACTATCGAATAGGCCTCATCCCAGTATAATCTCAAAGTGGATCTTACCCACTTACGCTCCATCCATTACTTCTCTCTTTCCTTATGCGATATGACCATCACTTTATCCTATTATATCACCTATGCTTTTTCATAAACTGGAATTGTGCTTTTCATAAATTGGAATTGTGGGATCTTCCTTGTATTATTACATAGTAAACACTTTATTCTATCGTTGCTAATAGTCAGGCCCTCCCTATTATTCAATGACTGGTCACCAGAATTAAGATGATATCATTGTATAGATAATACATCACACAGGCACAAATATCTATAGATACAGATATTTCTCTATCATCTCTAACTTATATCCACATTTAAATGTGTCCATATCCACATTATAGGGCCGAGTTTAACAAAGAAATTTTTATTTTGACTCATTTGAATTTTTTATTTTAAACATTAAATTTGAATTTGAAATTTTTTTTTTTTTTACTTCAATTTGTCATCCAATTTTTTTCTTTTCTTAAGACCTTGTGTATTTTTATCATATCCATATTATAGGGCCGACTTCAACAAAGCAAGAAAAATTTATTGACTTTTGAATTTTTAAATTCAAAATTGTTATTGGAATTTTTTTATTTTAAATATTAATTTTGTTTTTATTTTTTTTATTTATTTTTACTTCAATTTGTCATCAATTTTTTTATGACCTATTGCAGCTGCAACTGTTTACCCAAATTTTCAAATTTTGGACCCCCTGGTTAATTTTAGCATTGCCTTGAATCGTTTGGATCCATGAACTCTTTTTGTTTTTGCTTTAATTTTGGACTATTTTGAGGTTAACTCTCTTCCTGTTTTTCAAAAAATTGCTTATGTTTGAAACTGCTGTGGGTCGCGTAGTTTAGAGTTTGGTTTGTTTCCCTTTGAGCTGCGATTTCTTCTCAGGAACTTATTTCTCATGCTAGCCACTATTACGAAGGCCATTTAAACAATGTATTGGAGCCATGTTTCCTTAGGAAACCTCCGGCACAGAAATTGAACGATGATTATTCTGCAGAAGGATCATGACTCCTCCGTTGCTGTGTCGTATTGTTTGACTTGTTTATATTATCGAAGGTTGGTCAAAGTTGAGTCGGAGTAGTTGCTCTTTGTGAAGCTGTTGTTTCGGAAGTGAAACAGGTTTTTTGGACCGCTGTGAGACCTTAAATTGGTCTGAATACTTATCGTTGTACATTGATCTTGTGTCATAGCAAAATTTATGGTTTGGATCAGAGTCTGTAGTCTGTTTATCTTTCACCCTGGCAGTTCCCAAGCGAACTAGGTATCCACCATATAACTGCTCTGCCCGCTGAGACTTTATTGGGTTTCCATAGCTTTTCCTTTGGATCAGAGTCTGTAGTCTTTCCTCCTCCGCCCTTGCGGCTGTGTAACACACTAATTATCTGACGTTAATGTCTTTCCGCTCACCGAATGGGAGCTCTTCCGACTCCGATAACGGTCTCGGCAGAGACCGTTGCCTGTTTGAGACCCACTGACGCGACTGTGAGTAAGACTACCATGACCAAGGTTTTAGTGTTTTAAGCCACCAATAAGTTTTCTCTCCCCATCATTTTGTGAGTTTTAAACCCCTGTGTGGGTGAGACAGTGGTTATGGTGCTTGTTAAGGTTTTCATAACAAGAGCACAGTATAGGGCCTCTTTGATGACTAGTCGTCTTGTTGATGTAGTTTGAATTTATTTTAAAAAAAAATCAGTCCTAATTAATGATAAATGTCATTTAATTACAAACAGACTCAAGATATTTTTACAAATTACTACTGCGAGAAGGCATAGCTGGGAGATGAAGCGGCAGAAAAATGGCTGGACAGTATTAGGCAGAGTTCGTACTGAAATCAACGGGATCTCAAGGAGGACAAATGAAAGACAAGGCAGAATTGATGATGACAAAATCCCAGGCTTGGAAAGATCCGTCAGTTATCGAGTGGATCTCACCGTGTTAAATACTCATAAGTTGAAATCTAAAAGCGTAGTGCATAAAGTGAATCATGAGTTCTCATGAAAAAGACAAAATGGTGATATTAGACGGTTTTGGAGGAGCCGAAAGGTCACACGGTTGGGGAAGCTGAAGGGGTTGGCTGATTTGATTTAAATATAGGGAAGTTAGAGTTTACAGGGGATTTTTTCCTTGGAAAAAATTGTGAACTATTGTTTGTAAGAGGAACTACTTCGTTTTACAATAAGAAATTGCAAATTTTTCCTGTTGGAGAAGGTGCTATGTGGAATGTTTCAATGTGATAAAATGAAACAATGTTGAAGGGGAACTATTTCATTTTCGACTGTGTTTCATTAACTGTGAGAGCATTCTAACTTTCTGAACCTATGTTCTTTCTTGAATGTTCTCTAGTATATTCTGTGATATTTTCCACTACGAGTAATGGAAGTTGTAACTGTTGATGAGCTATCTTGTCGTGTATACTTTTATTCATGTTTATATGTTTGGTTCTAGGAACAGCTATCTGTGATTTACCGTAACATGTGAACAGTATTACATTACTCATGAATTAATATCTAGCTCTTTATAGATAGCCTATTTAGTATTTATTTTCTTGCTGTGTGTGTGATTTAGATGCTTGAGAGTTTAAGACGAGAGGTAAGAACCTGCGCATCACATTGTGAATACTCCTTGCATTCTTTATTACTCTGCATGTTAAGTAGGCACTTGCATATCATCCATAAAGTCAAAAAATACAAAAAATATATGGTGGACCGGGTCGCAACCGGTAAAACCTTTTATTTTTGTTACTTGACCTACGGTAGCCGGACCGCAAATCGGACAGATTCCTTACACCAAACAATCACGGGCTAGTTGGGAACGTGGACTGGGGAGAATCCATTACTATTGTTGCCTACAATTTTCCAGGCCTCAACAGTTTCTAGTGCTAGAAGGAGGGCCACCAGTGCATGGCTGGCCGAGGAAACCCGTTTTCTCAAGATCATTCCACTAGTAACAGTTCAGGAAGCAGTTTGTTTTCCAATCCAATTCCTGAAGAAGGGGGTAGAGAACATTTGTATTCTATCGACAATGAAGTTGTTAATGATTTGAAAAGAAACATTAGGGAATATGTGAAGAATATTGGAGGATTTTCGATTATTCCTGAATTGCCCAGAAGAGAATATAAAAGGAAAGATCGTCCTATATTGGAAGACTCGATGCTGGTTGGGGATTGGGAAGAACTTGTAGAAATAGCCTTACAGGAAGTTGTACAGCCTTTGAATCAAGTAGGCCCAGATACTCCTCACATTTCTCCTCTTCATACTACTATTCGCTCACATCCTCACTCTCCACCCAGACTCATGGCGGACATAAACACAAATCAACCACCCAACCCACCGAATCCACCACCTTCCTAGAAAGCTAGATCACCTTTAAACCTAACACCTCCTTTGCATGATTTACCTCAATATTTTGAAAATATGTTGCCCAAATTCAACCCAAATGAGAAGATGCTAATAGATGACCACTTGCAAAGTTTCTATTTGGAAATAGAAGGATTAAGGGCTGGGGAATATGAGGATGTAGTTTGTAGACTTTTCCCACACACCCTTAAAGGAGCAGCAGCATCGTAGTACTTTGGTTTGCCTGCAAATTCTATCCCTAATTGGGATACCTTAGAGAGGATTTTTTGAAGTAAATATGCAACCCAAAAGACTCACGCAACTCTCATGAAAGGACTATGCACCTTAAAGAAAGAAAGAAAAGAGAAGGTGCATAGTTTCACCCAAAGATTTGCAACATATCTTAAGAATGTTTCTGAAACTGACAAACCTTCGGATAAAGTCTTGATTGAATATTATACCTCAGCTCTAGGACCCGAGTTCGCCATGTTTTCCAAAATGAAGGCCAAGCCTACTCTGGCGAAGACCTATGAGGAGGCGGAGAGATTAGAGGCTGAAAGGGAGAGTATCAAAGATTACCCCAAATGGTCAGGAGAAAAAAATGTGGGGAGGAAAGCTTTGTTGTTTACCAAGCCTAAGGAAGAGCAGTCACCAGATTTTGAAGGAATGGAAAAAATGATGTAGAAGCTTTCTAACAGAATCATAGACTTGGAAAAGGAAAAGGAAGCCCAAAATTTCTACAAGCCTTATTACAAGAAAAGGGAAGATGACAATCAACCTCAACCCCCTTCGTACAATTCTGCATCTATGAATTTAATAGAGGTAGGAATGGACAATTTTTGCACTTTACACCAACAACCCCACTCTAAAAAGAATTGTACTCAATGGATAAAATCAATGACGTTGGTTATGAATCAACTATTGGATTCTAAATTGACAGAAGATAAAGATGAAGAAAGGAAAGACAACAATACATCAACGAAAGAACAAGAGGATGAGACCATGGTTTTATGGGACTGTGTTTCATTTTTTGACGCCGAGGAGGAAAAGGTTTTGAGACACAAGGACATCCTAGGAAAAAAATGTAACAACAAGAAGCCAACGGTTGGCCAAAGAAAACAGTTTCATGCTCCCAAAGATTAAAAGGATTCAAAGGAATGTTAAGAAATTTCAAAATAATTCCCCAGCTAATAAAATTTCGGAATTCACCATCACCAGTCAAGATCCTAGATAGAATAAGGTGTTTTCCAAGCCCAATGAAGAAAAAATGAATGATGGTAAATCAAATCCCACCAAACCTAAGATGGATTATGACATTGTGGAAGACATAAAGAAGGTAAGGGCGAATATCTCATTATTTGAAATGTGTAAGGTGCCGCAGCAGAAAGAAAAGATATTGAAAGCACTTGAAGCATCAGAGGAGGGGCTGCCCATTGACAATCAACCCAAGGAAGAAGAAGAAATTGGGGAAGCAAGTATAGGAGGTAATCCTAAGAGAAAGAATCCACCGTTTCTCCTCACTTTTGAAATTTTTAACCACAACGTACATAATTGCTTGGTAGACTCAGGAGCATCGGTTAACGTCATGCCGCTGTCGGTCTACAAAAGGATAAATGTGTAGCCTTAACCATCCACCTGGAGGTTTGTTCCGGTGGATAGAATGAATGTGAAGGTAATTGGGGAGATGGAGGATGTTCTAGTCCGCTTGTCTTCAAATGATAAGGTGTGTCAAGTTATTGATATTGTGGTGGCTGACATACCAGAAGCTTATGGGATTGTTCTGAGCAGGGACTGGTCGGAAAAGCTAAACGGATATTTTGCCTCAGAATGGTCACATATGTGGCTACCATATAAAGGAAGCCCGAATCAAATTAAAATTTGGAGGGAGCCCCACATGAAATACAATGTTACTCAGTTCGAAGAAAAAAACGAACCAGTGGATTCTGTTTTGGGAAATTACTTTATTGAGTTAAAACCAGGAAATTACCAAGTAGAAGAAGCCAGCAATACATCAGACGCTCAGCCTGATCTCCTTCAGTTTTCACAGGCTGATGAAATCAATTGTAAAATAGTAGACTTAGCAGTAGAAGTAGATGTAAATTCCCGCGCAGTAGTTAGCGATTTCTGGACACTTTTTTTTTACGGATCTAAAACGTTAGAAGGGTCAGGAGCCGGCTGTGTCCTGATTGACCCCAAGAAGAATAAACACTTTCTTTCATGTAGGTTAGAGTTTGAATGTACAAATAACACAACTGAATATGAAGCGTTGGTTAAAGGTTTAAGGAAAACAATTGAATTAAAGGCAAATAATCTGAAAGTGTTTGGAGATTCTGAAATAATTGTAAAACAAATTCGGAAACAATTCAGGCCCTACATACTAAAGAACCAGACCAAATTAGTCATCCCACACCCAGTTGTGAGGTCTCTTTTCGTACAGAAGGAGTTAGGAGAAAGAAGGGGGAATTGGGTAACAGCTCTTCAGGAATATGACCTCGAATTCAAGCCAGCTTCTATAGTTAAAGGGCAAGGATTGTGCAGGCTGATGCCTGAAAATAGAAAAAATAAAGAACATGCCTGGGAAGACGAATCTGAGTTACATTTGATGGATATATGTCCTCTTTTCACAGCCCCGGAATCTTGGTATCGAGACCTTGTGCATTACCTCTAGATAGTATCATTGCCAAAACATTGGAATTCTAAGAAAAGAAGAGCATTATGTCTTAAATCAACCTCATATCAAATTATTGAGGGAATATTATTCAGAAAAAATTACGACGAGGTTCTCCTCATATGCTTAGAGAAAGAAGATGTGAAGAAAGTAACGACAGATTTGCATGATGGGCCTGCTAGGGGACATTTTTTCGGATATACTACAGCTCACAAAATTCTTAGAGCTGGATACTATTGGCCCGTGCTTTTCAAAGATGCACACACCCATGTCAGAAAGTGCAACATTTGTCAAAGGTGTAGTGGAAGACAAGCTAAAGCAGTAGGACCATTGAAGCCTATGATAATAGTAGAGCCTTTTGAGAAATGGGGGTTAGATATCATTGGGGAGATAAATTCGAATTCTTCCCTGCAACACAAGTATATTCTGATAGCAACCGACTACTTCACTCGCTGGTTCAAAGCCATCCCGTTGCGCAAAATAAATGAGAATGCGGTCATAGACTTCTTGCAAGACCACATTATGACTAGGTTTGGAGTTCCAATTTCTTTAGTTTTTGATAATGCTACTTACTTTTCCTCAGTAAGATTAACTGCTTTTGATCATGAGAAAGGAATTAAGTTGCATTACTCTGCTAATTACTATCCGTAGGGAAATGGTTTAGCCTGAATCTACAAACAAGAATCTGATTAGGATTTTAAAAAAGACGGTGATAGAAAATCAGAGGAGTTGGCACTCAGCGTTACCAAACGCCCTTTGGGATGATAGAGTCACCCCCAAGTCTTCGATAGGAGTGTCTCTGTATACCCTTGTGTATGGTAAAGAGGTAATTATACCCCCCAATATCATGCTACCCTCTTCCATAATAGCTCAGGAATCTAGAGGATCAGATAATGAAGTCTTGCAAATGAGGATATATAATCTCCTGAAGGCAGAAGAGTCTCAATCTAAAGCCAAAGAGCACTTTAAACAACAACAAGAGATAGTAAAGAGATGGTTTGATAAACACAAGGTAGGAACAAAATATTTTGAGGTGGGAGACTTGGTTCTCAAGTGGGACCACCCCCATGATGAGAAAGGAAAACACACGAAATTTCAGCAGTTGTGGGTAGGTCCCTTTCAGATTGCGGCAAAGCTTGGCCCCTCAACTTATAAATTGCAAGATTTACAGGGGTGGGAAGAGAACTTGCCAGTAAATGGTTTAGTTCTCAAACCTTATTTTTCCTAAGTTTTGTTTGTGTTCTTCTATCTTGTATATAAATAATTTGACTTGGTCGTTTACTTTGAGTTATGTAGTTCTATTTTGTTTAAGTCTAAAATTTTAATTGATTTCAATAAAGGATGCAAACTTGTGGTCTCATGGAGAACATCAGAATTTTGGAATGATTAAAGTTCTTGGGTATAAGATCGTGTATTATTATTTATCCAAAAGAATTTCTTCTATTTTAGCAGTTTTCTCGAGTGGCTATGTACACATTGAAGTCCTACTTAACCCTTGTAAAATAAACTAGAATCAAAGGGTTTGGAATACTATTTTGAGGCTCCATCCATATCACATTTAAAATGTCCTAGGGAATGACAGCAAAGGGCCCATGGAAAGGAAGCAGGGTAAACATTATATTATACATAAATGATCCCATGCCAAGAATTGAATGCCAAAATGTAGATAAGAGTCAAAAGATCCTATGAAAGCATTATATATCAAAACAAAAGTTGAACCATATAAGTACTAAATTGCCAAAAGTTCCTCTCCGTCCATGAGCTGAAAAGTGAATACATCTCTCACACAAAAGGACACTAGGGATAGAGGAGCCTAAATCAAAATTCAGAAAGAAACACATGCAGGAGGACTCATATGAAAAGGACAAAAGTTCAAAAGCATGAAAAGTGCAAAATGGCATGGGAATGAGGAACAAATGAATATTTCTGTTTACCATATGCTACAATCCTGTGGTGTCCAAGCTGGCAGCTACCCGAAGACAGAGGTAACAAATGAAATTCATCTTTTGGCCTCAAAAGAGTTATCTTGACTTGAAAATCTTGGTTTCCACTCTCCTAAATTGGACTATCATCAATTATTAAAAGTACATATATTTTCCATTTGAGAAATCCAGATATTTGGAAGAATTCAACAGGTTCGTTTGTTGTTAAATAGTCTATTACTCAAGAAATAATCATCCAGAGATCTAGGTTCACTAGGTAGTCGCCAATTGTTGCAGCTGTAACTGTTTCCCCGTATTTTCAAATTTTGGACCCCCTGGTTAATTTTAGCATTGCCTTGAATCATTTGGATCCATGAACTCTTTTTTTTTTGCTTTAATTTTGGACTATTTTGAGGTTAACTCTCTTCCTGCTTTTCGAAAAATTGCTTATGTTTGAAACTATTATGGGTCGCGGAGTTTAGAGTTTGGTTTGTTTCCCTTCGAGCTGCGATTTCTTCTTGGGAACTTATTTCTCATGCTAGCCACTGTTCCGAAGGCCATTTAAACAACGTATCGGAGACATGTTTCCTTAGGAAGCCTCCATCGCGAAAATTGAATGATGATTATTTTGCAGAAGGATCGCGACTCCTCCATTTCCACGTCATATTGTTTGACTTGTTTATATTATCGGAGGTTGGTCAAAGTTGAGTCAGAGTAGTTGGTCTTTGTGAAGCTGCTGTTTCGAAAGTGAAATAGATTTTTTGGACCGCTACAAGACCTTAAGTTGGTCTGAATACTTAGCGTTGTACATTGATCTTGCGTCATACCAAAAGTTATGGTTTGGATTGGAGTCTGTAGTTTGTTTATCTTCCGCCCTTGTGGCTCCCAAGCAAACTAGGTATCCACCATATAACTACTCCGCCCGCCAAGACTTTATTGGGTTTTCGTCACTTTGCCTTTGGATCAGAGTCTGTAGTCTTTCCTCCTCCTCCCTTGTGGCCGTGTAATGCACTAATAATCTGACGTTAATGTCTTTCTGCTCATCGATTGGGAGCTCTTCCACCCAAAGTTAGGTTCTAGTGCTTCCGACTACGATAACGGTCTAGGCGGAGCCTGTTTCCTGTTTGAGACCCGCTGACACAGCTATGAGTAAGACTACCATGGCCGAGGTTTTAGTGTTTTAAGCCACCGATAAGTTTTCTCTCCCCGTCGTTTTGTGAGTTTTAAACCCCTTTGTGGGCGAGACAGTGGTTCTGGTGCTTGTTAAGGTTCTCATAACAAGAGCGCAGTACAGGGCCTCTTTGATGACTAGTAGTCTTGTTGATGTAGTTTGATTTTATTTAAAAAAAGTGCAGTCCTAATTAATGATAAATGTCATTTAATTGGAGACGGACTCAAGATATTTTTACAAATTACTACTGCGAGAAGGCATAGCTGGGAGACGAAGCGGCAGAAAAATGGTTGGACAGTATTAGGCAGAGTTCATACTGAAATCAATGGGATCTCAAGGAGGACAAATGAAATACAAGGTAGAATCGATGATGGAAAAATCCCAGACTTGGAAAGATCCATTAGTTACTGAGTGGATCTCGTTGTGTTAAATAATCATAAGTTGAAATTTGAAAGCGTAACACATAAAGTGAATCATGAGTTCTCACAGAAAAGACAAAATGGTGATATTAGAAGATTTTGGAGGATCCCAAAGGTCACATGGTTGGGGCAGCCCAAGGGGTTGGCTGATTTGATTTAAATATAGGGAAGTTAGAGTTTACAGGGGCTTTTTTCCCTGGAAAAATTTGTGAACTATTGTTTGTAAGAGGAACTACTTCGTTTTACAATAAGAAATTGCAAATTTTTCCTGTTGGAGAAGGTGCTATGTGGAATGTTTCAATGTGATAAAATGAACAATGTTGAAGGGGAACTATTTCATTTTCAACTATGTTTCATTAACTGTGAGAGCATTCTAGCTTTCTGAACCTATGTTCTTTCCTGAATGTTCTCTAGTATATTCTGTGATATTTTCCACTACGAGTAATGGAAGTTGTAACTGTTGATGAGATATCTTGTCATGTATACTTTTATTCATGTTTATATGTTTGGTTCTACGAACAAATATCTGTGATTTGTCGTAACATGTGAACAATATTACATTACTCATGAATTAATATCTAGCTCTTTAGAGATAGCCTAGTTAGTATTTATTTTCTTACTGTGTGTGTGATTTAGATGGTTGAGAGTTTAAGATGAGAGGTAAGAACCTGTGCATCACATTGTGAATACTCCTTGCATTCTTTATTACTCTTCATGTTAAGTAGGCACTTGCATATCATCCATAAAGTCAAAAAATACAAAAATATATACGGTGGACCGGGCCGCAACCGGTAAAACCTTTTATTTTTGTTACTTGACCTACGGT
>LPNX010380608.1:264302-312716 GCA_001517045.1 Pseudotsuga menziesii
TTAGAGTGGTCAAACCATCTATATGAAAGAGTAGATCAGGAGAAATATAGAGGCAAAGCAATCCATAGGCTTCATCCAACCTATTATGCCACTTAGCTTTCTCAATCACAGCATTTGGCTCATTCTCCAAAGCTAGTGTAACTCTATATAATCCTCTACTGCGCAATAGAATGGAGATTTTTGCTTTACATTCGTGGTAGTTGAAGGAATTAATAATTATAGCTGATGAAGAATCCATATTTCTGAATTTATGTGCTCAAGAATCAAATCTCTGCAACCTGCAAAACAAACTAGGAGAAAATCTTGAAGCTCTTCTTCAGAGAGGGATAGGAGACTGGAAGCACTCCTCAAATCTGTAGAAATAATAGATCAACCTTGTAGCTCTGATACCATGTAGAAATAATAGATCAATGCTATGTGCAATGATGCTAAGAATAAGCACAGGAAATAGATCTTGCTACTAAGAATTCTCACAAGAATACACAGGAAAATAAGAGAGAAGAAAAGAGACTGAATCACATGAATGAAGAGATGAATATTGGTGTGTATCCTTTCATTGAATAATTATGAATAATAGAGTACATAAATAGATCTTCCCTCATAGGAAAGTATAATTGTATGGAAACAACTCATAAAGCTCAAAAAGGCTGACTTACCCAAATATAGCAAACCCCCATAGGTGGATAAAGCACTTGCTAAATCTATCAAGGACCTCACGAGTTGGAAAAAGCATGAGTGAGTTGTCAAGGAGATGGAAATAACATGCTAATCCTAGAAAATGGAGAAAAAATAATGGAGGATGGGTTGGAAACAAAAGCTCTCAGTTTCCTAGTTGACTAGCTTTTATCTTATCCATAGAAAAGCAGAAAAAGCAGAAAAAGCAAAAAAAGTAGAAAAAAGCAGAATCTGCTATAAGGTCCTGCATACTAATTCTAGATCAACCCAGAATCAGAAATAAATCATTCCTAGGATATAGATGGCATGCATTGACTTTAAGGTGCAAGTGGATGCCAACTAATTAAGCTAGTGGGTGAATAATTAATCAAATAATGATTAATTATTTTATCCTAAGTTGTGAGTGGGTTTAATATATTCCAACAGATGTTGTTTAGGAAGCAAAGTTGGACTCTATTCTAGAAGCAAAAAATTAGACTCTATTTTGGACGCCATAAAGGATGCTATCTAGGAAGCAAAAAAAGACGTTTTTTGAGATGCTTTAAGTTTTGTCCATGACGTGTCCCATTTAGAGTCTAGTTTGGCCACTCAATGTAAAAAAAAATTACACTCAAAAGGGACGCTAATTCTAGGATTTGTGGTAGTGTCTTAGTCATTTCTGACTCTCTAAACATGAAACGACAAATGATTTTTCTCTCGTCGGACTCGTAAAACGAAATGATGAAAGACCCTATCCAGGAACAAACCCCTCCTTTCTCAGGTTCGTAAAACATGTCAGAATGGACTCATCACTTGATGGGATACAAAGAGTGTTTTTTACCCTCTTTGAACTCATAAAAACAAAAGAGGCACTCATCTATCGGGTTGGGGAAATTAAAAGAAAGGGGAATGGTTTTCATTTGTATTTATTGCAGTCCAGTCTACAGTTCACCTTTGAACATGGAACCTATCTGCATTTGCATCTCTAAATAGTTGGGTATTCCGCTTGTCTCTGAGTCAATCCACTTTTGTGATTCACCTGACTCCTTTGAGTCAATTCAAAGAATGCTTCATCATATTCCTTGCATTACACCTGGTTTTGGTCTCATCAAGTAAATGTTGCCAAGTCATTTGTCATGCCTCAAATTGTTCAAAGGATGTCTCTCTAGAAAATAACTCATCAATAACTTTATCTATCCCTAAATTCAGTCATGTCTAAGTCAGTTTCATCACTCCAAATCAAGTTTGTTTCCTTGTTTCATGTCACGGATGTGGGAATCATCATGGCCCTTCTATGATAGGTCTATTCCTATCGACTTCAGCTCATTATCCGGTCATTAGACCTAGAAAACTAGTCAAGTACAGTGAAGCCTGTATACCTCAATGGTAGGTTTCCTCACTTTCAACAGTAGGTTTTCATCAATGACCTCTGATTGAGATATTTTATCAAGTGTTCGACTTCAAAACATCTATTCACACTTGGGAGAATGTACTTAGTTACCTTGGGAATCATTGACATTAATGGTGATCTCCCTTGCACTTGTTAACAGTTTTCATCAATGACTCATAATCAAGTGGTTTCTGCCATGTTCGACGTCAAGAAATTTATTCACATGGTTAGAATCGTATCAGTTGAGGATTGGAATGAATACCCTGGGTTGATAGGCCTCACCATTATATCTGCCTATTCTCAGGTTGCGTTTGGAGATCAATGAAAGTCTTGATAGGGATCCGCATTGTATGTTTTGGTGGCTATGTTTAGTACTTGATATTTTATCACATGGATATACCTGGTATGTGTTGTATCCATGTTCCATCATTTACATTAGTTTTCCATGGATATATGGTGTATTTTTTGTATCCATGACATAGTCATCATCATATATCTGTAGTGTATTGGTCCGTAGCTATGCTTAGTTTTGATGGATTCAGTTATATAGTCTTATGTCAGTTATGAGCTTATCTCTCATTTCCTCTATCCTAGACGGATATCTTGCAAACTATTTCACCTATCACTTTCTTCTAGCTTCATACTTTTGGGGCCATTCTGTTGCACCTGGAAATTTCACACTGTCCATTAGCCTTTTTGGAAATTACTCATTGATCATTTGCCTTCTGAGAAACCTAACCTGAGATAACTTGGATGTCCTTTTTCCATATCTTAAAGGGTCGGTGCCTTTCCTATTTTTACATAGAGCACCGACATTGCTTCTCATAGTGTAGTAAAGAGCATTGTTTCCCTTTTTCTTTGGTGAAACCCTAGGTTGGCGCACCTGTCCTTTCTACCAAGAGTGCCGATGGTCAAAAAATGGGAAAAAAGGAAGTTTTTGGAAGCTTCCATGTGGAAGCCTCCATGGAGTCAGATCCTACATGCTTGGGAGAGGTGGAATTCACTTCCCTCACCTATAGGGATCACATTCTATCCATTCCCCAAAGTCAATCTCATGTTTTTGGCCTATAAATGAAGCCTTCATGATGTGAGTGAGGGAAGAAAATAAAAGTACCCTTATGTTGTTGGATTGAAGTCTGAATTAGAGGCAAAGTAGAGCTATCTTGTTTGTGGAGAGATTTTTAGTCATAGAGGATTGTAGATGTTCTTGTAGAGATCAAAGCCATCGACATCAAGGATTTTTTGTTGTACTTCTATCTCTTTCATAATTAATACAAAGACATTCCCGTTTCCTATATTTGATGTATTGATCTTAATCAGATATTATCAAACTCCTTGATCATTGATATAAATAATCAATTTATCATTATGCTCTCATCTTTTTTGTTTGTCTTTTGATCTGTTTTGCAGGGATTGAACCATTGCAAGGGATTTTGAAGAAAAGACAAAGAGATCTAGGGTTGAGGTATATTTTGTTTCATGTCATTTAATTCGATTATTTAAGGAAAGGATTTTTTGTTGTGTCTTTTTGTTCTATGCTTGTGACTTAGAGTGCAGAGGAACAAATAGTGTCCGCACTGATTGAGAATTATTGATAACACCAACCTCAAAGTGCTTGCTCTTAGTGTTTTGATAATTCCATGGCTTTTGCCTTTGTTTTTCAACATTTTGATGAAATCCTGTGAAAAAATGTTCTTCTTCCAGGTGCACAATTTGCAACAATCATTGTTCGACAGCACCACCATCTGCCAACACTGTAATCGCAAAAATTATTAATCTCGGGACAATATACTCCATAGGCATCACAAATTCTTTCCCATACATCAACCGAAATGAAGTTTGTCTTATCAATTTCTTACAAGTCGTACAATATGCCCATAATACCACTGATATTTTATGATCATAGCCATCTCTTTGAACACTACAAACCTTTGTCAGTGCATTTTTCAAAATTTTGTTAAAGATGTCGACAATTTCATTTGCTTGAGGGTGATAAGGTGTTGTCCTTGTATGCTAAATCTGGAATTCCTCTATGAGTTATGCAATCAACTGGTTGACAAAGTGCGTACCTTGCTCACTTATCAAAATATTTGGGCATCGAAATCATGTCATGACATTATCAAATAAAAAATCACAACAGTCATAGTAGTACAATCCTTTATTGGCATTGCTTCATCCCATCTATTTAAGTAGTCAGTAACAGTAGTAATATTTCATGCACTAGTGTGCTTTCCTGTCAGACTGATGGGACACACAAAATTAATGGGCCATTTATCAATTTTTTGCAAATTTATTTGAGGTACCAATGGAATTTTATCTTGTTACAATGGATTTCACGTCCTTTGACAGAAACCACAAGTGCGACAATAATCTCGGGCATCCGCATGCATGGTGGGCCGCCATAATCCTACTTGCAAAATATTGCATACCATAGATTTCCCTACGTAGTGGCCTCTTACAACACCAACATGTGCTTCATTTAATATCAATGGTTGTTCGTGCTCTAAAATGCAGTGGTGAAGAATCTCATTAGGAGCCATTTTATACAATTGTCTAGCGATCAACTGGAAATACACAGTTCACATAACCAACTGTTTATTCTGTGTAAGGGTGAACGCAACTGGCGTATAACCCGTACTAAAAAATTGTATGATATCCCTATAATGATCATCAAACATGGTTATTGCAAAAAATTGTGCATCAGGAAGATTATCATCCATGTTACTAGGCTCTTCACCACTTTCTATCCTTGAAATATGGTCTGGTCCCAAATTCAATTGACCACGTTTAACAATTATCTCAAAATCAAATTCTTGGAAGAGGAGAATGCACCGATAGATATTCCCCCCAACACTGGCTTATTAACGAAGTATTTCAATGTAGAATGGTCATTGTACATCTTAAAATGTCCACCCAACAAATAATGTTTGTATTTCTACAGTGCATATACCATCGCTAAACCTTCTCTTTCCGTTGTGGTATAACTTTTCTCTGTAGTTGGCAACTTCCTGCTAGCGAAGGAAATGGGATGATCGATGGATCCTTTACCAGGATGTGGGAATACCATGTTGAGCACGACAGATGACACGTTGACATGAACATGAAACTCCTTTTTCCATTCTAAAAATACAAGTATTGGAGCATTAGTCATCTTGTTTTTCAATGCGTCGAGACTGTCTTGGTAGCTCTCTTTCCATTGAAACTTAACATCTTTTTTCAAAATATTTTCCATCGGAGCAGTGACATTTGGATATACTTTGATAATGTTTATAAAGTATCTAGTGTGTCCTAGTGTTTCTCTCAACTATTTAATTATAGTAGGTGGTGGTATATCAATAATGATCGCAATTTTGGTCAGATCGACAAAATTGCATTGTGGCAGACCACATGTCCTAACAGGGCTCTAGACGAGGAAGAAAAAATACATTTATTCAAATTGAGTGAAATTTTATACTGGTGACAATGTTCCAGCATCATTCTAAGGATCTCAATATGGTCTTTTATGAGACCAAATACCATCCAATCATTGAATTAGACTTCAAGAAATTTGTGTATAAAATATTTAAATGTAGCTACTACAATTATGGAAAAAAGAACGGGGGAATTCTTAATTCCAAAGGGCATTACCATATACTGGAAACATCCCCACTATGGCACAAAGGTACTGTTGTGTCGGTCTTCCTATGGAACCTTGATCTAATGGTAACCAAAAAATCCATCAGTGAAGGAGTACATTTCTTGTCCTCCGACACTCTCTAGTACTTCATCTATGAACGGAGTCAAAAATGGGTCATGCAAACAATAACCATTCAAATTTATCAGTTTGACACAAATTATTACTTCTCTTGTGGTATTCTTGGTGTTATAAATAATTTTACCACAGACGGTAGATCACACATTTATGGCCTTCCCTATCCCTCTGCAGACTCTTTGGACCCCATGGACTATTTTTGTACCTTTGATGTTTCCATGATCATCCCTAAAAACACATGTTATTTTCCATCCATGAATTTTTAACCCTTTCCCGCGTATATACATGGATATAACCCTTAAACCCGCATACATCGGGATGTGTGCAAAAAGCCAAATATTTTTGGAGTTTTCCTTGATGTGGATCTGAGTCAGTTGTCTCTTGGCCTTCCATATGCCTTGAGATCGTTCAGATTTGACCTTCCATTACCCCATTGAAGCACTATATAAGGAACCATTTGGATACATTGAAAGCAGAGGAACTAAAGAGCAAGAAAACTATAGTCCATTGTTTCCATATCTTATACTTGAGTCTGCATCCCTTTGTCCCTTGGAGCACTTAGTGTTCTTCCCAAGCTTTCCTTTGCTTGTGAGATTTCTATCAAGAGATGGAAGATTGAGGTGGTGGAGCCCCAGGTGGAGGACACATTTTCTTTGATTCGCAAACGTGCTAACAGAGGTTGTCATTCTTGTAATCTCTGATTTATATTAATAGAAATATATTTTCCTGTCCAATGATGTGCATTTAAATTAATATTGAATCCATGGATGCTTTTAATTGCTTATACATTACTGATTATATATGCTAGAGTAGGTCTAACACCATTATATAGCATGCTTGTCTTGTTTGCTGATTGTTGAGAGAGAAAATTGCTAACACAAGCGGGATTGGAAAATCTCAATGGGGATCTACATCAACCATCCGGAATAAGGTATGTTTAGAGATCATTAAGTGTTAGATGTTTTATTTCTCTTGCATATTAGGAAGGGATTGATTTATACGGTTACTCTGTCTGTTGTGGTACACCCCAAGCCATAGGAATTTTTCTCTGTAATAGAATTGGCAACCATACTGGGGACATTCCTTGTTTTTGTTTGGGGTTTGGGGGCACAATGTGCTTTATATTCTTGACTTGCTCTTTGTTTCTCCTTATTTCTATGTTGCATTTTATAGTATGTTCTTCCATTGACACTCCCCTTTATTGGTTTGACCCTTGGCCTTCTTTTTACCACTGTCTTCTCTCTTTACACAGGTTTTTGGCCAAAATTCACGTATATACATAGATTTTTGGCCAAAAGTCACATATACATGTAGTTTTTTGGCCAAAATCTGCGTATACATACAGCTTTTTGGCCAAAAGTCATGTATATACATAGTTGTTCTTTAAACAGTCATGTACATCCTCCCTTTTGGTGAGTTTGATGTTGTGGGAAGTTGTTGGGTGGGTTGTGAGTGTGGTTGGGTCTTCCTTGGGTCTGATGTTGTCTCTTGGATGGTTCTTTTGTGACCAAAGAATGCTTTTTCATTGATTTTTCTTTGAAAGTAGTTTTAGTCATTTATCCTTTTTGTTTTTCCATTAGTGCATTACTATTTTTTGTCTTAGTGTCTTGCTGGACTTGTGTTCTATACTTGCTGCAGAGACTGAGAGTTTTAGATGAATTTTATTGCATTTTTCATTCTTTTATATTGAAAAATAAAAGGTAGTTACATTTTTTGCATATGGATTTGAGGAGGTACTTGCATTGGATTGATTGGATGAGAGTTTTATTTAGGCTTTCATATAGGAAGGATTGCATTGGCATTTGGAAAGGAATATATATTTATGCATCTCATGTAGTGGCACACCTTGTTTTTCATTCTACAAGATTGCACTTGGCATTGCTTGTTAGGTGTGCACTTTTATTTCACTGCTGAGTCCTCATATCATTATTTGCATGGCCATTTCCCTTTGATTAATTATAGCCATTAAAATCAATGCATAATTTAAAATGAATTACACTCTTTTCTTTTACAAGGTTCACCAACAAGAATAGGTTTTAGGGTCTTCAAATAGTTCATCGTGAGTTAATTCTCCAAGACCACTAAACAAAACAATTAGGTGTCTATCTAGGTGAGAGAGAAATCCTTGATATAATTAGTGTTTCTTAGGACGCTCCTCTTACATGGGAGTTAAGCACAAGGCATTGCACGCGGTTATGACTGGGATGACCCCTGGTTGTAATTGAGTAGCACTAGAGATATTTCCAGGATTGTATTCATATTTGGGGGCCCTTTCAAGAGTTTTAGGATTTGCTACCCTGCCCATATGGTCAATCCTGCCTACGACTGTTCGCCTAAGCATTGGTTATATTGAGGTGACCTTAGTTTCCTTACCTATGTATCATAGGGGGTACTTGCAGAGGTTATTCTATGAGTGTTCTAGCCAGGTAGAGCTTGAACAGCACAGTCTCTTTATGCGTTGAAGTTGAGGGCCACTATAATTGGTTACGTACCTCCATTTGTAGTGTATGGGAGTTTCAAGTCTCTCCTAGGTGAGACATACCTGTTGCATTCAGAGCTCACATATCCTCCCCTTGGTTTGCTTGTATTTTGGATATATATTTTCTTAGGAGTGTGCTCTTTGTGCGCTAGTTGGCATTTGGGATCATGGTTACTTGAGTATATTTATGCTCTCTTGAGTTTGGGTCCTTTTATTTTCGGCATGCCTAGTATCCTATCACCCATCCTTGGTCCTAGTATGGACCCTCATTTCAAACTTGGGGGCATAACAACCCCTTACCGTGCTCATAGATTTGGGAGTGGTCACATTCCACCCTATACTCCATTTGTGGAAGATGTTGACTCCGTTCTCTCGATCTTTACACCAATGGTCACCCTCATGGGGGTGGTAGTGGATGTGTGAATGTTGGGTCTACACCTTACTTTCCTTTTTATGTCCCATCGTTCACCGCATTGTTTCCTTTGGGTGCAATTTCCATGATCATTCCTCCCTATATCCTATAGTTTGGATTCTTTATTGACTATTTTGGGTTGTTTTGGACTAATATGGTTGTCATGTAGGGTCAAGGTTTTGTACACTCTCTTTGAGGTTTCAACCCATTCATTCCTATCACAGGTATTATGTCTAAACTAGCATATAGGTTAGGATTTCACATCCATTTTCACTTTGCATGACCTTATGACCATTTCATTTTAACCTTAAGTACGAGCCCATTCCATGGTGTCATGAAACCTTCATGCTGCTTTTAGAAGTGACACTATGCGAATGGTAGAGCTTTCCTATACATGGGTGCCCTAGTTAGATCCTTGTTGCATTTGGTTCCCATGCTGCGTTGCCTCCTTTAGGTGGTGGGAGTCCTTTGTATAGTATCGCCATGACTTTGAGAAAGAGCTTCATACTCCTCCTAACCTTTATGTTGTCCATTTCCCCGGGACTCCCTTATATATGTCAAGTTGTAATTGCATTATCATGAGTTTTTATTGCCTTACTGAGCCTTATATCGGCTTCCCTGAATTTGAGTATCGACCATATAGCCCAAGCTTGTCTCATGTCTATCCAAGTAGAGCCATTTTACATATATTTTGCAGCTTGATTCCCCATTTTTACCAGGAGGGGAATTTCCCCCAAGTGTCGTTATCCTACACGTGTTTCCTTGCATTCAGTATATATATGTTCCGCTTCTTGGAACTAGTTTTTTTGCACCTTGACACTCCTCTCCTCGTAGTTTGTAACTATAAAGCACTTTTATTCTTTTTCAATCTTTTCAAAATATTTGAAAAAGTCCAAAAAAAAAATCAAAAAAACAAAAATTCGGGCAGGAAAAGATGTTATCTTTGGCAATAGTCAAGTCATGTTTCCTTTGAATAGAGCACTGTATATCACATCTATTGGTTGGGTTAATAGTTTGAATTTAGGGGTTGTACTCGCTTCTTTGATTTTATCTCCACCGACTGGTTAAGCTTCTAGTCCCTATGGAGCCTCTATCAATGCCTCCTGTGTCGCAGAGATGTCCCATTTTTGTGTATTGAGTCTATGTTTCCTACATTCAGTCACCATTCGCATTTATGCTCTTGTTTGAAGGAAGTTAAATCCTGAGTCATCCATTCCTTAGTTTTCTTGACTTTGCATGACGGCCATTCCTGGTACTGGTACTGGTTCATGTACATTATGATCGAGTCCTTCCACATTATACAACTTTGCTGAGTACCTTGTGATGGGGGATGCCTTAATGCCCTCCTTCCAGCGGATTTCATCCCATCGACTTCAGATCATTTATTCTGGGATAGAAATCTAGAGTCATTTTGAGTGCCTTTAGACTTGTAGTCATCAGTGGAAGGTTCTCTCGCCATCGACATTTTTGGGAATACATCAATGTCCCTTGATCGATGGATTCTTTCAAGTGTTCCACCTCAACACATTTATTCACACTTGTTAGATTGCACTCTAGTACCTTTATTCCCATTTTCATTATTGGTGGGCGATCTCACGTCTGTTAACGGTATACATCAATGACCGGTAATCAGATGATGGACTACTATGTTTGACCTCGACACCTCTATTCACATAGTAGGACATGTACTCATAGCAGTTTCTATAGAATACTTTCCATATTGGTGGCATTTCATATATTCTACCTTATTGATTGTGCCAGTGTTCATGAAATTTCAGCTCTCGTGACTTGATTCCAGTGTATGTCAGATATCTTCAGCCATTATGGAGATCTTGAATCATTGCATATCTTTAGGTTTCATGGAGATCACGATCCTTTGTATATCTTCATCATGGATATTATGATCTATCTATATTGTACGTGGCAAGGACTACACATGTCAGATTTTGTATTATGCCTATTCATGTCCATTGTACTCTTATGTATTCGAGACTGCTGTATGTACTTGCAGTCGTATGCAGAGATATTTGTACTGTATTGTTGGATGGCTGATTCATCCACCTGGTTCTTCATCACTCCACTTCTGGGATGGAATTATAATGTATTTCGGCCATCGTATCACCCCTCCGACCTCACACAATAGGGGGCATTTGTTACAGCTGATTTTGCCACACATGGTAGATCAAAAATTTATTGCCTTGTCTATCCCTCTGTAGACTCTTTGGACTCCATGGACTATTTTTGTGCCTTTGATGTGTCCATGATCATCCCTAAAAACACATGTTATTTTACATACGCGACTTTTTAACCCTTTCTCATGTATATACGCTGATATAACCCTTAAACTCACATACATTGGGATGTGTGCAAAAGGCCAAATCTTTTTGGAGTTTTCCTTGATGTGGATCTGAGTCACTTGTCTCTTGGCCTTCCATATGCCTTGAGATCGCTCAGATTTGACCTTCCATTACCCCATTGAAGCACTATATAAGGAACCCTTTGGATACATTGAAAGGGGAATAATTGAAGGGAAAGAAAACTATAGTCCATTGTTATTGTAGCTTATACTTGAGTCTGCATCCCTTTATCCCTTGGAGCAGTTGGTGTTCTTCCCAAGCTTTCCTTTGCTTGTGAGCTTGCTATCGAGAGATGGAGGATTGAGGTAGTGGAGGCCCAGGTGGAGGAATCAGTTTCTCTGATTCGCAGACATGCCGACAGAGGTTGTCATTCTTGTAATCTCTAATTTATATTAATAGAAATATCTTTTCCTATCCATCGATGTGAAATTACATGAATATTGAATCCATGGATTCTTTTAATTGCTTATACATTATTGATTATATATGCTAGAGTAGGTCTAACACCATTATATAGCATGCTTGTTTTGTTTGTTGATTGTTGAGAGAGAAAATTGCTAACACAAGTGGGATTGGAAAAGCTAAACAGGGATCTACATCAACCATATAGAGTAAGGTATGTTTCGAGATCCTTTAGTGTTAGATGTTTTATTTCTCTTGCATATTGGGAAGGGATTGATTTCTGCAGTTACTTTGTCTGTTGTGCTACACCCCAAGCCATAGGAAGTTTTCTTTGTAACACTTGGCCTAGACCACTATCAGATTAATCCATTCTGATTCCTCAATAGGTTCTATAACACTTGCCTCTAGTAGTCAGTCCAATTCAGCCTTGACCTTTTCTTTGTATCGCAGATACAATATGTATGGTCGTTTCTTGACTGATTTTACGTCAGGTCGCAAAGGTATCTTCATCTCGCTGAGATCTCTAACTATCCCCTTCATCTTTGAGAATTTGGTAGGGAACAAATCTTGAAACTCATGCAATAATTTAGTGACCTTTCCTACAGTCTCTTCATCCCAATAATCTCTAATATTGGCTAAATTTGTATTTTTAGGAGAGCCAATATTAACTTTCTTGATCTTGAGTGGACTCGGGAATTGGTCACTGGAAATTACAATGCCTTCCATTCCATACATACCTTATAACTCATGTATGTTTATGTTGAGAGGGTCATCATCATTTGGTTCCACATCACATTGTAGCACTCCATCCGATGGCATATTTTCATGCTGCATTGATGGAAAGTTTTGACTTCGACGTGGATTTCCTCAAATATCTTCTCTTTCATTACTTGCATTGCAACATCAATTGTTGGGTGATCATTTGTGAAATAGAATGTATGTGTGAAACTAGTATCTATTTATTCCCACTCAAGAGTTCCTATTTACAGTTTGACAGATGTATACCAATTCTTTGGTATCATATCTAGTGTATGTATGAAGTGATGAACCCATTCTTGTTAAGGATATTCCTACCATGTCCCATGACAATGCTCAATATGTTTAGTAGGATTTGTCAATATTGTATACTTGTAACAAGTATAACTGATCTCTTCTCCAAATATGATCTCCAGTAATATTCTACATTGTGGCCATTTGGAGATAGATTATTTATGTGTACCCCACCATCTAGCGGGTGTAGCTTTCAGCACAAAGTCCAAGGCAGACAATCATTGTGATTCTATAAATTTTGATTCAATTTTTCTTATAAAATATGCAAGTCTAGGAAAACCTTCATATGTAGGGATATTGTTCGCCTCATCTCCTAGCCATCGCACAGATCTTGTAATTCTTGCACATCTTCTCATGGAAACTTCATGCAGAGGATTCTGCCAATTTTCTAATGCTTCAACTAAATTAGATGTACATAAGCTAACACTCCTCCAATACATATTTCTATCAATTGTTGGGTTTATATAGTCATATTTCAAATACATGACATTATATATGTGATTCAGGTAATCACCCTATCCTTCACTGTTTACTGGTTTGACATATCTCCATCCTTCCAGTGGATCAATTGGCGCGACCACCCTTATCTCTCAGTCTTCAAATGAAAGACTCTTCTCTTAAAATTAATGATGGTTTGATTATCTATTTCTCAATCAATCCCTAAAAGTGTAGGATATGGGTTTGTATAATCGAAAATGTCGACCACTTCAAAGTATGCATATGTCCTCAGATCTTCTACCTCAACAGGTACTTGAGTTAGTAAACCAATTGGTAGAACCTTTGAATGATTTGCTAGCCTTAATTGAATGGGAGACCAATCGAGTCATGACTTGTTCATGATTTCTCATGTATTCCTTGTCAGGATATTGACATCAAAGCCCATATCTAAAATGATATAATCCATGTCATAGTCTCCTATCTGTGCAATCATTCACAACTCGCAAAAAAAATTTAATCTTTTCCCAACATGGTTAAATCATATTTCGAGTTGCAACTCTTATGGATTTTCTTCTATGAGTGTTTTCAATTCTGTGATAGCATCTTTTTCATGGATTGGTGCTAAGAAACTTTTGAAAAATTCTTTGATATCACTAACCTTTCTCGGCAGTTGCTTCCTAAGTATTTTCTCGAACCTTTCGGGAATCTCTCTTACTTGTCCATATGTTGATGCTTGATTTGTATCGAAAAATTCCAGTCAAAATTCAAATAATACCTTCTTTTATTTCTAGATGTCAAAGGGTACTTTCTTTTGTGCCGCAGGTCGCACCTATAGTTGTCCATGTTGTGAGTCTTGCTCTTCTTCAATTACAACACCTCCCCTTGTGATGAAAACAATGTTTTCTTCTCTTGGCTTGGAAAAAATCATCTGGATGTTCTGGTTTGGGTTTGGATAAGGATTCTGCACAGGGTTGGTATTTCCCACAATTCGAGCCTGCCAATTTGCAATCAGTTGTAGAAACTATTCGATAGTATGATAAAATTATTGACAATACGAATAGGTCTTCCCAGGACTTGCACAATCTTGAGAAAAGTGTAATGGTTGTCCACAATTATAACATACAACTTGGCCTCTTCCTCGACAAAATCCTCCTCCTTGTTTTTGTCCTCGGTCTCGAAAATTTCCATCCCCCTCAGGTTGAGTGTAGTGTTGTTGCGACAGATACTGATTTGGTTGATATTGTGGCTAGGGATATTATAGTTGTTGGAATTGTGCTGGTAGATATTGAGCAAGATGGTACTAACTTGTTCTCATTCAACTAGCTGGTGTACTAAAAATATTTTTCAAATACACACATTCTTATGACCGACGGCCTCTAGTCTGGCATATTCTACACTAAGGAATCCCTTGGGTGTTTATTGGGTTCGACGCTCCTGCTGCGACATAGTTCATGAGTGTCAGACAATTATCTTTATGGTGTCCTTCTATTCTACATATTGTACATCATAGCTCTTCTTGAACTTCTTTCCCTTTCTTGATGTCTTGGAGCCGAACCATAAAATTATCCATTTGCAACTGAATTTGTATCATTCACGCACGGGTTTCTCCAATTGGAGAGGATTCTAGCTTCATTGTTATTTCCAAAGCTTCTACCTACGACACAATCTTCTGTTTCATCAATGGAATCTGAAGGTGCAGTAACAACGCAACAATGAACTATTCCTTATGTTGTACGTCTAACAGATGGAAGCTTAATTTGTCTATTAATGTCTTGAATCTTCCGTTAAAGTCCCAAACATACTCTGTAGGTAACTGCTTGATTTATTTGATCTCTGTAATGCATTGCAACTCATATTTTGGATTTCTGAGCTCATCTATCATTCTAATTTGAATCAATTCAAGTGTTTTATGTGCAACTCCTACTGACATGATAGAAAACTCCATATACCAGTCTAGCACATGATCTCGTAGAGTCATTACCATTTGTGCTTTCTTTATGTCCTCATCCTGGATCTGTCGCACAATCCAAACATCTTCACAGAGAAACCAATGTTGCTCTAGGTCCTCCATCCCATTCCTGTTAAATATTGGTAACTTAATGTTTGTTCCAGCCATTATGTTGTCTCTTGAAACACTTGGGAAAAACCTTTGAGTAGTCGGACTACCTTGTCCAATATTCACAGTGTTAGTACTACTAGTATTTACAACTCTACTTGGAGACAAGTTTCTATATATTACCTTTAGTGATGTATGCGACGGCGTAGGTGTACCATACTCGTGCTCTAGTCTTGGAGTTTCCACTGATTTTTATTTTTCTTTAGATATCGACTGATACTCTTCTTCTTTTTCTCAAGAACCTTCATCTACATGTGACTCGATCTCATAGTATTCTCCTATGGTCATACTACAACTCCCTCTTCCTACCAAAGTCTTTCTTCTCTTTCCTGACCTAAATATTCTTCCACTTCTTAAATAGCTAGCCTCTGTTTCAGTTCCACTATCTACAAGGAGCATCTCAACTTAGTTTGCTCCATTTTCCACACAGTTCTTTTTCAACATATCCAAAATTGTGCGCATAGTTCTCAACTGTGACATTCACAGGATTCCTTTTTCACATATGAGCATCTTTATCCATCTTTTCAGGGACGACAAATATCTTCCGCGGGGTCCTTGGAAACCATTTCTCTCCCCCTCACTATGTGAGGCTATTGTATCAACATCAAAATTAGTAATATATCCTTGCATAATTCTATCTACCAAAAAATCAATAGCCCTTGACATAGGTTTCTTACAATTTTAAGTCACCGAATCAACTAAGGATTCCAATCCGTTGGTTCTGCTGCTTCAAATTTTCTTTGTTGTGTCTCCAACTTCGACAACCACTCATGAAACAAAATAGGGGATTCGGAAAAGAAAAAATCATGAATATACATGTAGAGGTATCGACCCAACCAATCTATTTGGTTCCACCGATATCCTTTACTCTCTTCTTGTGCAAAATCTAATGCTTTAAAATGCACCGAGTCTTGGATTTCATCTTGCTCTAGATGCCACAACATATCCCTAACCAAAATGATTCACAGTCCCAACAACTAAACCATTTGTTGGATTTCAGACCCTCTTTCACCCAGGTTTAGTCCCTCCTTGGCATGCAACAAATCCCAATATATCATCCCATCATAGCAAGTCTTAGTCGGCAGCACCTATGACATAGATGCAATCTCACTTGAGATATATTTCTATGCGTAACTGGTAGAACTAGGTTTCCACAGTTGGGTGGGGGATTTTGGGTCCCTTGGTTTTCTACCAAGGTGCTCTATAGAAGCTGGTGGTTGGGCTGTTTACACTTATTACACACAGTTAATCTATGCTACAACTCTTCCTATGACAGGTATTATAACAACAACCCAATGAAACATAGGAACATTCAATGACAATAGTGCGAGAAAAACATATAAACTCAGTCATAGTAAAATGCATAAACACATAATCATAACAAAAAATATATGTGACACAATCGTCATTCACACATTTGACACAATATCTAATGTGGAAACCCATCCCAGAAAAACCACAAAGGCGCTTTTCATTTGGAATGAGAAATATATGGCACGTTTGGTCTGTGCACTAAGAGTTAGACTCTGTTCTAGATCTCTCTTTTCTATCTACACAGACTTCTTCCTCCTCTCATACTCTTTGGTATTTTTCTCGATTCTTTCTATAGTTGACTCTACTAATGATCCACACACTACCTGGATTGATGCACTCTCTTGTATGACTCTATATCAATCCACACACATCCTCAGTTGAATCACTCTCTTCTACACTCCTGCACACTCAACTACAGGTTCTTCAACTCCTCTCTACGACTTCAACACAATAACATACAATACCATGAGACTGTCAATAATGAACAAATGTTACAGAGACTAACATGACTAGAACCTTCAAAGGATAACCCACCTACAACTTGGGTTCCTCCTTTTATAGACTCTTACATGCTACTTTCTATCGATTTCATACAGTTAGCCAATGGGCTATCTTTCCTATTCTATCAACACACGATACTAGGCACTAACAACCTGACTTACAAAGATTATTTCGTACATGTTGCTTCCGATGACTCTAACTGTCCTCATACCCAAGATGTTTCAGAACTGTTGCTTTCTATTCATTGTGTTGTTGCACATATTATGACATGGTTAACTCTGTCTCACCCTTCCTTGTCTCATCCTTTCCTTCTATCGTAGTTCCTCTTCCATCGCGGCATGTATTCTATCACAAACTCTCTTCTATTGCAGATTCCTCTTCTACTACATCTTTCCTTAGCTATTTCTTCTTTGTCTTCTTCCATCCTTCTTCCATCACATCTTCCTTTCTTGCTAATTCTTCTACCTTTTCCTCCTTTCTTTTGCAGGTGCTTCTATCGCGACTCCTTGGCTTCTCTCCTTCTTTTGTTCTTCCTTCTTTAATTTTGTAGTGGATCCTTTTAATTCTTGTGACCTAACTCTTTTCAATCCTTGGGAATAATTCTAACTGAATTCTGCCTATCTTTTCCTAGGCCCAACAGGTAGCGTTCCCACATTAACCTTACCTAAAAAAACGTTTTGGAGCTTACAAAAATCATTTATGCTTCTCTGTATGGTTTTTATGCCCTAAGCAAAAATTCACCAAGTGTCCTTGTAGGGCTCAAGGATTTGAGTTGCAACTCACTGTAAAATGGTGACTAAGCCTTACATCAATGAACCATAAATTTTTTTGCATTCATGACATCAGCTTACACCTAGGGGGATCCATCCCTTGTGAATCCATGGCCTGATGACAACCTTCTTCAATGATTTCAAAAACTAGGATTTTGATCAGTAGGGAACACTAGATCTACATGCATGTACAATAAATCTATATTTTATTAGGATATATGGTTATCGGGGAGGTTTAGCATATTCATAAAGAACATACAACTATGGGGAAACCTAAATTAACATTCATCTTTCCCTAATAGCTTTATGTCTACAAACTAGGGTTTATAGGGTTTGTAATACAAACTAGGGTTTCCTCGACATGTTTACATAAATAACATATGGAGGGGAATAAAATTCATCTTTTCCGTAAGCTATCCCATAGTTAGACTTGGTTTAACATAGGCATTGTGTATTAGTTTAATCTTGATTTGTTGAATCCACTTATGATGTAAGGTTGAGAAACCAAAATAATATATGAGCTTCAATTGAAAGCCAATAAATGAGGTTGTTGTTTGTTGTATGTCACCATATTGCTCCTTGTTTGCAAATTATGTAAGCTATGGCTTAAATGGGTTTAAGTGGTTTTGGCATGTTGATTCTATGGAGGTAGTGCAATTTCTTCCCATGGATTTTTGCATTCATGTTTTCATGTTTCCTTTGGTAACTACAAAAATGCATGTCATGTTGTTGAGATAGTTTGATGAGCTTTATTGTGTATATGAAAATGTGGACCATACATTAAAATGTATTTTGTTGGTTTTCTTATGCAATCTGTAAATTTTCCTTGAATTGTTGGTTTGAAAGTAGATATTGGTCCATGATGACAATGCATTTGATATTAGTCATTGGTGAATGATGACATTTCATGAGTTATGAACGTTTGATAGCAGATATTAGTCAATTATGACATTTGATTTGATAGTAGTAATTGGTGAGTGATGACATTTCACGAGTTGTATAAGTATGAATATTTGATAGTAGATATTGGTTAATGATAGCATTTCAAAGTTGTAAAAGTATATTGAATGTTCAATAGTAGATATTAGTCATTGATGACATTGGATTTGATATTAATCATTGGTCAATGATATATTTGTGGCTACAAATTAGGGTTTCTAGGGTTTAGAATAAAAACTAGGGGTAGACTACAAAATAGGTTTTCTACAACCTAGGGCATACACTAAAAACTAGGGTTTCTAAAAACTAAGGGGTCCCTTGTCCCACACACAAGGGCTTTTTATACACCAATTTGGTGTTGGCTTGGATGAGACCTTAAAACTGGATTATTACTATTATAGAACTTTGTTCAAAACCATACATAAGATGGCAAGAATTTAAAATTATGCTTTCTATGAAATTTGGTGGTGTTCTCCTATAAGTTTATCATGATATATTTGTAATGTCATTTCCTTTCGACAAGTGAAAAACCTCATTATCGCATCCATTAGTAGCTTGGGAGCATGGGAAACGAGCACACCTGACACAACCAAGACATGGATCAACACATTTGGGCACATACAAAGCATGAAAGGTGACCATGGGAAGTGTTGGATTGATCATGGGCAAAGAGAATTTGGAAGAAAGACATGCAACCAAGAGGATTTGATAGTTGGAAAAGGATTTGGTAAGGTGAGTATTGGAAAGGGACTTTGACAGTTAGTAAAATCCTTCGAAAGAGAAGGATTTGACAAGAAACAATGTGGAAGAGATGTCACCAAGTCCACTTTTCCAAGGCATGGTGGTAAGATACACCAAGAAGACCAAACCAGTTTTACACCATGCTAGAAACTTGTGGATTCCATCAAGAAGAACACTTGGTTTCGTAGGCAAAGGGGCTCATGAGCATGCCAAATAATGGGAAAAATAATTGGTAAAGTGGAGCACCCAAACAAAGTGCACCTAGGAGGGATTTCAGGAGAAACACTCGAGTGTTGTAAATGGAGGTCGATAGAGCTAACAATGGGCCTTTAGGTTGACCGTTGGGTGAGAATCCAATTTCCTTAGGAACTCCCAATTGATTAAGCATAAAACACACACATAATCAAGTCTAAGTCCAAGTGTGGGTTGGGAACGGTTGGACTATATGATAAGTATCTCACGGTGGAAGGTATGTGAATGTTGTGAGTGAATATGCATCGTTTATCAAAGAGTAACCTCATGTGACCAAATTGGCAGGATGAAACCTGGGTGGTGTTGCACAATCACCGAAGTTGAAGCAAGCCTACAACACAGAATATTTGGTTTTATGATGTAGTTGGTATCAAAGTCAAAGGTATTTAGGAAGTGAATTTTTGGGAATATATTTACAATTGTATAGGAATCGATAGTTCATATTAGAGCTAAAATGAAATTGGAATCAAGATCATTAAAGGTTTCAACATCAACATGCAAAAAGGTGTGAAACATGACCTTGCATAGGGTAAAATTTGGGTGCATGAAACATTCATTAGGAGTGCTCCTAGAAAATAGAGACCATCAATAGAGGCACACTCAAAAAATAGTTCACTCGGGACATAAAACATCAATAGAGGTGCACCCATGAAGAAGCAAGCCTTGAAGATAACACATCTAGGTCGAAGTGCACTCAGAAGACAACTCACCTTAGAGGAAGTGAGTCCAAGAAATAGAGTGCACTAGTAGAGATATGTTCATTGGTAGAGCATTGCATCGACAGATATTTTCCCATAAACAAATATATTCATTGTTGGAGATGCATCCATTAGTAGAACAATATCTATAGGAAGCAAGACATCGGTATGACATCACTCGCCAATAGAGTTCCCAAATATTAAGACTAAGGATGTGGGAAGTTGTAGGAAACAAATCATCTAGGAAGAAAGTCTTTGGATGTACTTCAGAGGGTTTAACCATTTTTGGGTTGCATCATGAAATACTAGACCATTTCACCATATGCTTGAGGCAAGGCTGGATACATTAAAGGAAATGAAGTTATATGTTAAGCTGAGCAAGGGTAGTTCATTTGAAACCATTGAAGGTTGGAGAGTGGATTGATAGTTTGGAATTGATGGTGGTTCCGATGGAAAATTAGAAATCCATCCCAAGGAAATAAATACTTAAGATTTCCAAAGTCATTCCCTTACCCTATGCAACCTGATTGATGTTGTGAAATGATATTGGAACTCGCCCAATGTTGATGCTCGGTAAGAAAATGGGGATAATTCCCTAAATGTATTTCATTTGATTGGTTAAGGAAACTGATGATCCTACTGACTTGTCTAGTGTCATCACACATTAATAGGAATCTAATATTTTGAGTATACTAGTCGTAGGTACACCTTTGAGCATAGATCTAATTGATAAAAGGTTGGGAGTGTTGGAGATCATGGTATATTTATCCTTAGAGAAGATTGAACCATCAGGTGCTTTGGATGGAAAGAAGTAGGGAATTGGAGGCATGAAGGTGCTTGTGAAGGATGCCAACATAGACACTTTTCAAGGATAAAAACATTGAAGTGTTGGGTGACAATAGCTTGGGAAAGAACTCACCCAAAAATACCCTATATCGTAAGATGGTGGCATGGGAAATCAATCGAATCACTAGATCATACCAAAGATGGGTGTCCTTCATATCAGTGATGATTGGAAAAATGAGGGAACCATTACAACTGTTGAGTACATTAAGAAGGCTCAATTGTCCCACAAATATTTGAGCAAGGAAACATAGGAACAAGAAGTCGTAAAGAGGGTAGAGGAACATTCACATGTAATGGAGGAAATGGTAGAAGAAGATATCCTAGAAAGATTTGCGGTGATGGAGAAGGAACCTTCACATGTTGCAGAAACCAATCAGGGTTCATAATCAGGTGCAACAATGGAGGAGGAAGACTTCTCTAGCAAAGACCCTACAACCATTATGGAGTTTCGCTGGTATGTGATGGGAATTTATGACTACTAGATAAATCCCACCTGATTACTATTATTGGGTTGTATACCTCTGGAAAGTGAGGCAATTTTGAGGTATTTATGTACATAACACAAGATATACACTTGGTTTGGCTATGGTGTTGACCACCGCTTGCCAAACTACATTTGTGAATGATAGCTTGATGTTGGATCACTACTTAGGAGCAGGAAATGGAGGCTTTGGCACCTTTGGAAAGGTGAATTAGAAATTTTAAACAAGTACAGTCGTGGGTAGAGGTAACCCAATGAATTTTTCTTAGCTAAAAAAGAGGTGTATGGGTTGACTAAAATAGAGAAGGAAAGATGCCTATTTTGGCACGAGGAATGCATTCCTATGGGAAGGATGCGACATTTGGACTGGTCACCCAACCATTTTAGATCATAGAGGATACCATCATACATTTACATGACACAATGACTCAGTACTAAATCAATATTAATTCACAAGGGTGCAACACTTGGGTATCTTGACAACCCTCCAACACAAGTTGAGTTGTTGCAATAGTGCAAGTCAGTGGTAACTATAGTGGGTTGCAAACAAAATAGAAAGAAACAACCCATTTTTTTGTATTTTGGAGACATTAAGGAAATACTTGGGAAAGTTGCTTCATTTGAGGGAAGCATTAATTGCTCAAGTGTTGGACTAGAGGCAATGTGGAGTGGTTGTAAGCGACCGTGGATGGCTATGATGACTCTATACATCTAGCATGGAAGGATGGTAGTATTTTGACTCCATTAAAGGTTAGTGGGGGAGGATGTAACATCCTTTATTTCTGACAAGAGAAACACCCTCACTAGCTCCTCCATCGACAACTATTATGTGCATGAGTAATCAACACACCTAACATGACCAAGAGATGGATCAACACATTTGGAACATAGGGAGCATGCATGCCGACTATGGGGATTAATGGATTGCTCATGGGAATGAATATTTTGGTAATAAGGAATGTGGCTAAGAGGAATTGGTAGTTGGAAAGGGATTTGGTAAGGGGGAAATCATAAGGGGGATTTGACATTTGGAAAAAGGATTGAGAAGAGAAGGATTCGACTAGCGATAAAGTGGAAAACATTCCATCTATTCTACTTTCCTTATTCATGGCGGTAAGAGACATTAAGAATAGAGAAATGGTTGCACACCACATTGGGCATATGTCGATGCCATCCAGAACAAATCTCATTTTCGTGGATAAGGTCGTTCAAGTGCATGACAAAGAATAGGTAAAATAGTCGGCAAAGGGGAGCACCTGAGAAGGTGCACCCAAGAGGGAATTTAGGAGAAGTTCCCAAGTGTTGGAAATGTGGGTCGACAGAGATACCGCTTATCCTCTGGGTGGACTATCAAGAGAGCACCCACTTTCCTTGAGGATTCCCAAACAACACATCCCTTAGAAAAGGTTTCAACCAACAAGAATATTCGATGCCCACTTATATAGTCCAGCCAGAGGATAAGCAGTATCTCTGTCGACCCACATTTCCAACACTTGGGAACTTCTCTCGTGATGTGGATTTGAGTCACTTGTCTCTTGGCCTTCCATATGCCTTGAGATCGCTCAGATTTGACCTTCCATTACCCCATTGAAGCACTATATAAGGAACCCTTTGGAAACATTGAAAGGGGAGGAATTGAAGGGAAAGAAAACTATAGTCCATTGTTATTGTAGCTTATACTTGAGTCTGTATCCCTTTGTCCCTTGGAGCACTTGGTGTTCTTCCCAAGCTTTCCTTTGCTTGTGAGCTTGCTATCGAGAGATGGAGGATTGAGGTAGTGGAGGCCCAGGTGGAGGAATCAGTTTCTCTAATTCATAGACATGCCGACAGAGGTTGTCATTCTTGTAATCTCTGATTTATATTAATAGAAATATCTTTTCCTATCCATCGATGTGAAATTAAATGAATATTGAATTAATGGATTCTTTTAATTGCTTATACATTATTGATTATATATGCTAGAGTAGGTCTAACACCATTATATAGCATGCTTCTTTTGTTTGTTGATTGTTGAGAGAGAAAATTGCTAACACAAGTGGGATTGGAAAAGCTCAATAGGGATCTACATCAACCATATAGAGTAAGGTATGTTTCGAGATCCTTTAGTGTTAGATGTTTTATTTCTCTTGCATATTGGGAAGGGATTGATTTCTGTAGTTACTTTGTCTGTTGTGCTACACCCCAATCCATAGGAAGTTTTCTTTGTAACACTTGGCCTAGACCACTATAAGATTAATCCATTCTGATTCCTCAATAGGTTCTATAACACTTGCCTCTAGTAGTCAGTCCAATTCAGCCTTGACCTTTTCTTTGTATCGCAGATACAATATGTATGGTCATTTCTTGACCGATTTTACGTCGGGTCTCAAAGGTATCTTCATCTCGCTGAGATCTCTGACTATCCCCTTCATCTTTGAGAATTTGGTAGGGAAGAAATCCTGAAACTCATGCAATAATTCAGTGACCTTTCCTACAGTCTCTTCATCCCAATAATCTCTAATATTGGCTAAATTTGTATTTTTAGGAGAGCCAATATTAGCTTTCTTGATCTTGAGTGGACTCGGGAATTGGTCACTAGAAATTACAATGCCTTGCATTGCATACATACCTTATAACTCATGTATGTTTATGTTGAGAGGGTCATCATCACTTGTTTCCGCATCACATTGTAGCACTCCATCCGATGGCATATTTTTGTGCTGCATTGATGGAAAGTTTTGACTTCGACGTGGATTTCCTCAAATATCTTCTCTTTCATTACTTGCAGTGCAACATCAATTGTTGGGTGATCAATTGTGAAATAGAATGTATGTGTGAAACTAGTATCTATTTATTCCCACTCAAGAGTTCCTATTCACAGTTTGACAGATGTATACCAATTCTTTGGTATCATATCTAGTGTATGTATGAAGTGATGAACCCATTCTTGTCAAGGATATTCCTGCCATGTCCCATGACAATGCTCAATATGTTTAGTAGGATTCGTCAATATTGTATACTTGTAACATGTATAACTGATCTCTTCTCCAAATATGATCTCCAGTAATATTCTACATTGTGGCCATTTGGAGATAGATTGTTTATGTGTACCCCACCATCTAGTGGGTGTAGCTTTCAGCACAAAGTCCAAGGCAGACAATCATTGTGATTCTATAAATTTTGCTTCAATTTTTCTTATAAAAGATGCAAGTTTAGGAAAACCTTCATATGTAGGGATATTGTTCGCCTCATCTCCTAGCCATCGCACAGATCTTGTAATTCTTGCACATCTTCTCATGGAAACTTCATGCAGACGATTCTGCCAATTTTCTAATGCTTCAACTAAATTAGATGTACATAAGCTAACACTCCTCCAATACATATTTCTATCAATTGTTGGGTTTATATAGTCATATTTCAAATACATGACATTATATATGTGATTCAGGTAATCACCCTATCCTTCACTGTTTACTGGTTTGACATATCTCCATCCTTCCAGTGGATCAATTGGCGCGACCACCCTTATCTCTCAGTCTTCAAATGAAAGACTCTTCTCTTAAAATTAATGATGGTTTGATTATCTATTTCTCAATCAATCCCTAAAAGTGTAGGATATGGGTTTGTATAATCGAAAATGTCGACCACTTCAAAGTATGCATATGTCCTCAGATCTTCTACCTCAACGGGTACTTGAGTTAGTAAACCAATTGGTAGAACCTTTGAATGATTTGCTAGCCTTAATTGAATGGGAGACCAATCTAGTCACGACTTGTTCATGCTTTCTCATGTATTCCTTGTCAGGATATTGACATCAAAGGCCATATCTAAAATGATATAATCCATGTCATAGTCTCCTATCTGTGCAATCATTCACAACTCGCAAAAAAAAATTAATCTTTTCCCAACATGGTTAAATCTTATTTCGAGTTGGAACTCTTATGGATTTTATTCTATGAGTGTTTTCAATTCTGTGATAGAATCTTTTTCATGGATTGGTGCTAAGAAACTTTTGAAAAATTCTTTGATATTACTAACCTTTCTCGGCAGTTGCTTCCTAAGTATTTAGGCTCGAACCTTTCGGGAATCTCTCTTACTTGTCCATATGTCGATGCTTGATTTGTATCGAAAAATTCCAATCAAAATTCAAATAATACCTTCTTTTCTTTCTAGATGTCAAAGGGTACTTTCTTTTGTGCCGCAGGTCGCACCTATAGTTATCCATGTTGTGAGTCTTGGTCTTCTTCAATTGCAACACCTCCCCTTGTGATGAAAACAATGTTTTCTTATCTTGGCTTGGAAAAAATCATCTGGATGTTCTGGTTTGGGTTTGGATAAGGATTCTGCACAGGTTTGGTATTTCCCACAATTCAAGCCTGCCACTTTGCAATCAGTTGTAGAAACTATTAGATAGTATGATAAAATTATTGACAATACGAATAGGTCTTCCCAGGACTTGCACAATCTTGAGAAAAGTGTAATGGTTGTCCACAATTATAACATACAACTTGGCCTCTTCCTCGACAAAATCCTCCTCCATGTTTTTGTCCTCGGTCTCGAAAATTTCCCTCCCCCTCAGGTTGAGTGTAGTGTTGTTGCGACAGATACTGATTTGGTTGATATTGCGGCTAGGGATATTATAGTTGTTGGAATTGTGCTGGTAGATATTGAGCAAGATGGTACTAACTTGTTCTCATTCAACTTGCATATTTTCATCATTCTTCATCAAGTATGTATCCATCGTCTTCTCTTGCAGCAGCTAAAATGATTTGCAATCTTTCTCATTGTGTCCTATAGTTTTACAGAATTTACAATACATACTAGCTGGTGTACTAAAAATATTTTTCAAATACACACATTCTTATGACCGATGGCCTCTAGTCTGGCATATTCTACACTAAGGAATCCCTTGGGTGTTTATTGGGTTCGACGCTCCTGCTGCGACATAGTTCATGAGTGTCAGACAATTATCTTTATGGTGTCCTTCTATTCTACATATTGTACATCATAGCTCTTCTTGAACTTCTTTCCCTTTCTTGATGTCTTGGAGCTGAACCATAAAATTATCCATTTGCAACTGAATTTGTATCATTCACACACTGGTTTCTCCAATCGGAGAGGATTCTAGCTTCATTGTTATTTCCAAAGCTTCTACCTACGACACAATCTCCTGTTTCATCAATGGAATCTGAAGGTGCAGTAACAACGCAACAATGAACTATTCCTTATGTTGTACATCTGACATATGGAAGCTTAATTTGTCTATTAATGTCTTGAATCTTCTGTTAAAGTCCCAAACATAATCTGTAGGTAACTGTTTGATTTATTTGATCTCTGTAATGCATTGCAACTCATATTTTTGATTTCTGAGCTCATCTATCATTCTGATTCGAATCAATTCGAGTGTTTTATGTGCAACTCCTACTGACATGATAGAAAACTCCATATACCAGTCTATCACATGATCTCGTAGAGTCATTACCATTTGTGCTTTCTTTATGTCCTCAACCTGGATCTGTTGCACAATCCATACGGCTTCACAGAGAAACCAATGTTGCTCTAGGTCCTCCATCCCATTCCTGTTAAATATTGGTAACTTAATGTTTGTTCCAGCCAATATGTTGTCTCTTGAAACACTTGGGAAAAACCTTTGAGTAGTCGGACTACCTTGTCCAATATTCACAGTGTTAGTACTACTAGTATTTACAACTCTAGTTGGAGACAAGTTTCTATATATTACCTTTAGTGATGTATGCGACGGCGTAGGTGTACCGTACTCATGCTCTGGTCTTGGAGTTTCCACTAATTTTTATTTTTCTTTAGATATCGACTGATATTCTTCTTCTTTTTCTCAAGAACCTTCCACTACATGTGACTCGATCTCATAGTATTCTCCTATGGTCGTACTACAACTCCCTCTTCCTACCAAAGTCTTTCTTCTCTTTCCTGACCTAAATATTCTTCCACTTCTTAAATAGCCAGCCTCTGTTTTAGTTCCACTATCTCCAAGGAGCATCTCAACTTAGTTTGCTCCATTTTTCACACAGTTCTTTTGCGACATATCCAAAATTGTGCGCATAGTTCTCAACTGTGACATTCACAGGATTCCTTTTTCACATATGAGCATCTTTATCCATCTTTTCAAGGACGACAAATATCTTCTGCGGGGTCCTTGGAAACCTTTTCTCTCCACCTCACTATGTGAGGCTATTGTATCAACATCAAAATTAGTAATATATCCTTGCATAATTCTATCTACCAAAAAATCAATAGCCCTTCACATAGGTTTCTTACAATTTTAAGTCACCGAATCAACTAAGGATTCCAATCCATTGGTTCTGCTGTTTCAAATTTTCTTTGTTGTGTCTCCAAATTCGACAACCACTCATGAAACAAAATAGGGAATTTGGAAAAGAAAAAATCATGAATATACGTGTAGAGGTATCGACCCAACCAATCTGTTTGGTTCCACCAATATCCTTTACTCTCTTCTTGTGCAAAATCTAATGCTTTAAAATGCACCGAGTCTTGGATTTCATCCTGCTCTAGATGCCACAACATATCCCTAACCAAAATGATTCACAGTCCCAACAACTAAACCATTTGTTGGATTTCGGACCCTCTTTGACCCAGGTTTAGTCCCTCCTTGGCACGCAACAAATCCCAATATATCATCCCGTCATAGCAAGGCTTAGTCGAAAGCACCTGTGACATAGATGCAATCTCACCTGAGATATATTTCTATGCGTAACTGGTAGAACTAGGTTTCCGCAGTTCGGTGGGGGATTTTGGGTCCCTTGGTTTTCTACCAAGGTGCTCTATAGAAGCTGGTGGTTGGGTTGTTTACACTTATTACACACAGTTAATCTATGCTACAACTCTTCCTATGACAGGTATTATAACAACAACCCAATGAAACATAGGAACATTCAATGACAACAGTGCGAGAAACACATATAAACTCAGTCATAGTAAAATGCATAAACACATAATCATAACAAAAAATATATGTGACACAATCGTCATTCACACATTTGACACAATATCTAATGTGGAAACCCATCCCAAAAAAACCACAAAGGTGCTTTTCATTTGGAATGAGAAATATATGGCACGTTTGGTCTGTGCACTAAGAGTTAGACTCTGTTCTAGATCTCTCTTTTCTACCTACACATACTTCTTCCTCGTCTCATACTCTTTGGTATTTTTCTCGATTCTTTCTCTACTCGACTCTACTAATGATCCACACACTACCTAGATTGACTCACTCTCTTGTATGACTCTATATCAATCCACACACATCCTCATTCGAATCACTCTCTTCTACACTCCTGCACACTCAACTACAGGTTCTTCAACTCCTCTCTACGACTTCAACACAATAACATACAATACCATGAGACTGTCAATAATGAACAAATGTTACAAAGACTAACATGACTAGAACCTTCAAAGGCTAACCCACCTACAACTTGGGTTCCTCCCTTTATAGACTCTTACATGCTACTTTCTATCGATTTCATACAGTTAGCCAATGGGCTATCTTTCCTATTCTATCAACACACGATACTAGGCACTAACAACCTGACTTACAAAGATTATTTCATACATGTTGCTTCCGATGACTCTAACTGTCCTCATACCCAAGATGTTTCAGAACTGTTGCTTTCTATTCATTGTGACGTTGCACATATTATGACATGGTTGACTCTGGCTCACCCTTCCTTGTCGCATCCTTTCCTTCTATCATAGTTCCTCTTCCATCGCGGCATGTATTCTATCACAAAATCTCTTCTATTGCAGATTCCTCTTCTACTACATCTTTCGTTAGCTCTTTCTTCTTTGTCTTCTTCCATCCTTCTTCTGTCACATCTTCCTTTCTTGCTAATTCTTCTACCTTTTCCTCCTTTCTTTTGCAGGTGCTTCTATCATGACTCCTTGGCTTCTCTCCTTCTTTTGTTCTTCCTTCTTTAATTTTGTAGTGGATCCTTTTAATTCTTGTGACCTAACTCTTTTCAATCCTTGGTAATAATTCTAACTGAATTCTTCCTATCTTTTCCTAGGACCAACAGGTAGAGTTCCCACATTAACCTTACCTAAAAAAACTTTTTGGAGCTTACAAAAATCATTTATGCTTCTCTGTATGGTTTTTATTCCCTAAGCAAAAATTCACCAAGTGTCCTTGTAGCGCTCAAGGATTTGAGTTGCAACTCACTGTAAAATGGTGACCAAGCCTTACATCAATGAATCATAAAAAAATTTGCATTCAAGACATCATCTTACACCTAGGGGGATCCATCCCTTGTGCGTCCATGGCCTGATGACAACCTTCTTCAATGATTTCAAAAACTATGATTTTGATCAGTAGGGAACACTAGATCTACATGCATGTATAATAAATCTATATTTTATTAGGATATATGGTTATCAGGGAGGTTCAGCATATTCATAAAGAACATACAACTATGGGGAAACCTAAATTAACATTCATCTTTCCCTAATAGCTTTATGTCTACAAACTAGGGTTTATAGGGTTTGTAATACAAACTAGGGTTTCCTCGACATGTTTACATAAATAACATATGGAGGGGAATAAAATTCATCTTTTCCATAAGCTATCCCATAGTTAGACTTGGTTTAACATAGGCATTGTGTATTAGTTTAATCTTGATTTGTTGAATCCACTTATGGTGTAAGCTTGAGAAACCAAAATAATATATGAGCTTCAATTGAAAGCCAATAAATGAGGTTGTTGTTTGTTGTATGTCACCATATTGCTCCTTGTTTGCAAATTATGTAAGCTATGGCTTAAATGGGTTTAAGTGGTTTTGGGATGTTGATTCTATGGAGGTAGTGCAATTTCTTCCCATGTATTTTTGCATTCATGTTTTCATGTTTCCTTTGGTAACTACAAAAATGCATGTCATGTTGTTGAGATAGTTTGATGAGCTTTGTTGTGTATATGAAAATGTGGACCATACATTAAAATGTATTTTGTTGGTTTTCTTATGCAATCTGTAAATTTTCCTTGAATTGTTGGTTTGAAAGTAGATATTGGTCCATGATGACAATGCATTTGATATTAGTCATTGGTGAATGATGACATTTCATGAGTTATGAACGTTTGATAGCGGATATTGGTAAATTATGACATTTGATTTGATATTAGTAATTGGTGAGTGATGACATTTCACGAGTTGTATAAGTATGAATATTTGATAGTAGATATTGGTTAATGATAGCATTTCAAAGTTGTAAAAGTATATTGAATGTTCAATAGTAGATATTAGTCATTGATGACATTGGATTTGATATTAATCATTGGTCAATGATATATTTGTGGCTACAAATTAGGGTTTCTAGGGTTTAGAATAAAAACTAGGGGTAGACTACAAAATAGGTTTTCTACAACCTAGGGCATACACTAAAAACCAGGGTTTCTAAAAACTAAGTGGTCCCTTGTCCCACACACAAGGGCTTTTTATACACCAATTTGGTGTTGGCTTGCATGAGACCTTAAAACTGGATTATTACTATTATAGAACTTTGTTCAAAACCATACATAAGATGGCAAGAATTTAAAATTATGCTTTCTATGAAATTTGGTGGTGTTCTCCTATAAGTTTATCATGATATATTTGTAATGTCATTTCCTTTCGACAAGTGAAAAACCTCATTATCTCATCCATTAGTAGCTTGGGAGCATGGGAAACGAGCACACCTAACACAACCAAGACATGGATCAACACATTTGGGCACATACAAAGCATGAAAGGTGACCATGGGAAGTGTTGGATTGATCATAGGCAAAGAGATTTTGGAAGCAAGACATGCAACCAAGAGGATTTGATAGTTGGAAAAGGATTTGGTAAGGCGAGTATTGGAAAGGGACTTTGACAGTTAGTAAAATCCTTCGAAAGAGAAGGATTTGACAAGAAACAATGTGGAAGAGATGTCACCAAGTCCACTTTTCCAAGGCATGGTGGTAAGATACACCAAGAATACCAAACCAGTTTTACACCATGCTAGAATCTTGTGGATTCCATCAAGAAGAACACTTGGTTTCATAGGCAAAGGGGCTCATGACCATGCCAAATAATGGGAAAAATAATTGGTAAAGTGGAGCACCCAAATAAAGTACACCTAGGAGGGAGTTCAGGAGAAACACTCGAGTGTTGTAAATGGAGGTCGACAGAGCTAACAACGGGCCTTTAGGTTGACCATTGGGTGAGAATCCAATTTCCTTAGGAACTCCCAATTGAATAAGCATAAAACACACACATAATCAAGTCTAAGTCCAAGTGTGGGTTGGGAAAGGTTGTTGGGAACGGTTGGACTATATGATAAGTATCTCATGGTGGAAGGTATGTGAATGTTGTGAGTGAATATGCATCGTTTATCAAAGAGTAACCTCAGGTGACCAAATTGGCAGGATGAAACCTGGGTGGTGTTGCACAATCACCGAAGTTGAAGCAAGCCTACAACACAGAATATTTGGTTTTATGATGTAGTTGGTATCAGAGTCAAAGGTATTTAGGAAGTGAATTTTTGGGAATATATTTACAATTGTATAGGAATCGATAGTTCATATTAGAGATAAAATGAAATTGGAATCAAGATCATTAAAGGTTTCAACATCAACATGCAAAAAGGTGTGAAACATGACCTTGCATAGGGTAAAATTTGGGTGCATGAAACATTCATTAGGCGTGCTCCTAGAAAATAGAGACCATCGATAGAGGCACACTCAGAAAATAGTTCACTCGGGACATAAAACATCAATAGAGGTGCACCCATGAAGAAGCAAGCCTTGAAGATAACACACCTAGGTGGAAGTGCACTCAGAAGACAACTCACCTTAGAGGAAGTGAGTCAAAGAAATAGAGTGCACTAGTAGAGATATGTTCATTGGTAGAGCATTGCATCGACATATATTTTCCCATAAACAAATAAATTCATTGTTGGAGATGCATCCATTAGTAGAACAATATCTATAGGAAGCAAGACATCGGTATGACATCACTCACCAATAGAGTTCCCAAAAATTAAGACTAAGGATGTGGGAAGTTGTAGGAAACAAATCATCCAGGAAGAAACTCTTTGGATGTACTTTAGAGGGTTTAACCATTTTTGGGTTGCATCGTGAAATACTAGACCATTTCACCATATGCTTGAGGCAAGGTTGGATACATTAAAGGAAATGAAGTTATATGTTAAGCCGAGCAAGGGTAGTTCATTTGAAACCATTGAAGGTTGGAGAGTGGATTGATAGTTTTGACTTGATGGTGGTTCTGATGGAAAATTAGAAATCCATCCCAAGGAAATAAATACTTAAGATTTCCAAAGTCATTCCCTTACCCTATGCAACCTGATTGATGTTGTGAAATGATATTGGAACTCGCCCAATGTTGATGCTCGGAAAGAAAATGGGGATAATTCCCTAAATGTATTTCATTTGATTGGTTAAGGAAACTGATGATCCTACTGACTTGTCTAGTGTCATCACACATTAATAGGAATCTAATATTTTGAGTATACTAGTCGTAGGTACACCTTTGAGCATAGATCTAATTGATAAAAGGTTGGGAGTGTTGGAGATCATGGTATATTTAACCTTAGAGAATATTGAACCATCAAGTGCTTTGGATGGAAAGAAGTAGGGAATTGGAGGCATGAAGGTGCTTGTGAAGGATGCCAACATAGACACTTTTAAAGGATAAAAACGTTGAAGTGTTGGGTGACAATAGCTTGGGAAAGAACTCACCCAAAAATACCCTATATCGTAAGATGGTGGCATGGGAAATCAATCGAATCACTAGATCATACCAAATATGGGTGTCCCTCATATCAATGATGATTGGAAAAATGAGGGAACCATTACAATTGTTGAGTACATTAAGAAGGCTCAATTGTCCCACAAATATTTGAGCAAGGAAACATAGGAACAAGAAGTTGTAAAGAGGGTAGAGGAACATTCACATGTAATGGAGGAAATGGTAGAAGAAGATATCCTAGACAGATTTACGGTGATGGAGAAGGAACCTTCACATGTTGCAGAAACCAATCAGGGTTCATAATCAGGTGCAACAATGTAGGAGGAAGACTTCTCTAGCAAAGACCCTACAACCATTGTGGATTTTCGCTGGTATGTGATGGGAATTTATGACTACTAGATAAATCCCACTTGATTACTATTATTGGGTTGTATACCTCTAGAAAGTGAGGCAATTTTGAGGTATTTATGTACCTAACATAAGATATGCACTTGGTTTGGCTATGGTGTTGACCACCGCTTGCCAAACTACATTTGTGAATGATAGCTTGATGTTGGATCACTACTTAGGAGCAGGAAATGGAGGCTTTGGCACCTTTGGAAAGGTGAATTAGAAATTTTAAACAAGTACAGTCGTGGGTAGAGGTAACCCAATGAATTTTTCTTAGCTAAAAAAGAGGTGTATGGGTTGACTGAAATAGAGAAGGAAAGATGCCTATTTTGGCATGAGGAATGCATTCCTATGGGAAGGATGTGACATTTGGACTAGTCACCCAACCATTTTAGATCATAGAGGATACCATCATACATTTACATGACACAATGACTCAGTACTAAATCAATATTAATTCATAAGGGTGCAACACTTGGGTATCTTGACAACCCTTTAACACAAGTTGAGTTGTTGCAATAGTGCAAGTCAGTGGTAACTATAGTGGGTTGCAAACAAAATAGAAAGAAACAACCCATTTTTTTGTATTTTGGAGACATTATGGAAATACTTGGGAAAGTTGCTTCATTTGAGGGAAGCATTAATTGCTCAAGTGTTGGACTAGAGGCAATGTGGAGTGGTTGTAAGCGACCATGGATGGCTATGATGACTCTATACATCTAGCATGGAAGGATGGTAGGATTTTGACTCCATTGAAGGTTAGTGGGGGAGGATGTAACATCCTTTATTTCTGACAAGAGAAACACCCTCACTAGCTCCTCCATCGACAACTATTATGTGCATGAGTAATCAACACACCTGACATGACCAAGAGATGGATCAACACATTTGGAACATAGGGAGCATGCATGCCGACTATGGGGATTAATGGATTGCTCATAGGAATGAATATTTTGGTAATAAGGAATGTGGCTAAGAGGAATTGGTAGTTGGAAAGGGATTTGGCAAGGGGAAAATCATAAAGGGGATTTGACATTTGGAAAAAGGATTGAGAAGAGAAGGATTCGACTAGCGATAAAGTTGAAAACATTCCATCTATTCTACTTTCCTTATTCATGGTGGTAAGAGACATTAAGAACAGAAAAATGGTTGCACACCACATTGGGCATATGTCAATGCCATCCAGAACAAATATCATTTTCGTGGATAAGGTCGCTCAAGTGCATGACAAAGAATAGGTAAAATAGTTGGAAAAGGGGAGCACCTGAGAAGGTGCACCCAAGAGGGAAGTTAGGAGAAGTTCCCAAGTGTTGGAAATGTGGGTCGACAGAGATACCGCTTATCCTCTGGGTGGACTATCAAGAGAGTGCCCACTTTGAATTTCCTTTATATATGATGTTTCGGCCTTTGACCGAACCACCCTTTGTCCCTTGCTTACTTAATAAAGACTTGTTGCGTGTCTGGTTTGGGCACCAACTTGATATATTATGTTTTGGTTTGGTATCTTTTCTATGTAATTAGTAAATTAGCTGAGTATAGTACAAACACATAATCAACTCTAAGGCTTAAGTCTAAGTGTAGGTTTGATAAGGTTGTTGGCTATGGCTTTCCTAAACAATGGGTTGCTCACGATAGAAGGTATGGGAATTCCATGAATGAAGATGCATAACCCAATGAAGAGTAACCTCAGGTGACAAAGTCTTCGAGACAAAGTTTGGGTGGTGCCGCATGATTATTGAAGTTCAAGAAATCCTACAACACTAAAGCTTTTGGGTTGATAAACAACATCCCCAAGATAAGAAAGTGAGTTTTCATCTAATAATTTTGGGATTCTATGATCTCGCCCTCCATTGTCACTTAGAAAAATTCAAATTTCAACTTCATAGTATGATTGTTGAGGAATTTGTCACTATTATAAATGTTATCCACATTCCCATTATTTAAAAAATTCTCTTTAACACATTGTCTGGAAACCATCATTCTATCATTACAAAATAAAGTACTCTGTGAAAACTTATAAACTTGAAAATGCTAATTTCGCATATCATTCTTATAAAATTCTTTTAAAATGAAATGTTCTATCCTCCATTTCTATTACATATAATAATAACTTAAAACAATAAATTCAAGACTCGCATATTTATTAGACATAACTAAGAAATGCCAAAGATATAAAACAATAAATTCAATACTCACATATTTATTAAACATAACTAAGAAATGCCAAAGATGTAGTTAGCAATGAATTAAGATAAGATTTATCATTAAGCAATTTTCAATAATGCCATGATGTACTCTCATTTTAAAGGTATACTATTGTTTTAAAGATGAGTCTTTGATCCTTTTAACTAACTAGATGTGAAATCAAATGTGAAATCATAATGAACTATTTACTGATACAATGCTTCAAATATCAAATCAAATCTGAATGACTAAAACCCCGCGAAAGATGTATTATACCTATCTTAAAGCACGTGGAAATTGTTGATGTATTTGTAACTTCAGAATGTATTCACTTGTATATCTTATATTGTACCCCGATGTTACTATCGAGAGAGTCACTAATATAATAAAGTCATGTAAATTCAATGATGTTAACCCTCTGTTGTAAGTCAAGGAAATAGTCCCCACAATTGAGTTAAGGTTAACCCTCCTTGTTGATCGGAGGGTAAAGTCCCCACATTTGTGTGGCACTAGGGTTATTAGACTCTCCTAGAGAAGTCAGCCCTGGTAAGTAATTTTTAAGTGATTCTGAATTATTGGAGTGGACATAAAGTGAACAGAAGAATATAAATAGAAGTGAGGCTCTCCACATTTCTACACACACACACACTCACTCAAATGGGGTGCATGAGTGAGAGAGGAAGTGCTGGCACAAGTGAGAGAGATCAGCTGTCAGAGATCATCTTTAATTTTTTGAGTTTTAATTTTTCTATGGTGCTCATTCTATCTCTGAGGAAGTTGCAGGGTTTCCTCCTTCATGGTTTCCCTGAGGAAAATTCTTTGTTTCTCTTTTCTCTTGTGATTATTGCTATGCATGTTATTCTCTCTGATAAGATCGTAGATCATATTGCTTAAATGATAAAAATCTAACATGGAATTAGAGATAACCTAAGAAGAAGACACTATGCAGCTATAGAATCTAGGGATTCTTAATTTTTGGGTCTCTCTCCACAATCCATCAGAAAAAGGAAGCTAGGCTAACTCTCCATTAAAGGGCGCATCTTTCTATCAAAGCAGAATTTGATTCCGAGCATTTTCAGTTTTTGCTGCGGGAAATTAGGGATTTTTACAGAAGATGAATTTTTGAGTGAGCCCGGCATAGGATTTATCCCCTCATAAAAATCAAACTTTAGAGACCAAGGTCGATATTTTTGGTTGGGTAAAACTCCAGGAAAGTCAAACCCTAGTTTGACCCCGGGCTTGAAAAAACTAAAATACTAAAACGGGTAGTTTTGGTGCATTCGCTATATCTCGGGATTGAATAAGTCTCAGGGGCCGAAATTTTCACAGGCCAAAGATAAAATCCTGATGTACCTTTTGTTAAACTTTCAGCCTCGTATTTTCTATATTCTGGGATATATGTTTCCTCCAAATCAGGGTTCTAAACTCTTCCAAGATTCATCCCTAAACATGACACCTAGGGAGAATTCCTATATCTTGGGCTACAAAGGGCCAAATGAAAATTTGAAAGATGTTATAGATAGGGAATGGACTTTAATTTCTGTGGTAAAAGTTTCATACCTTGATGATGAAATGGGGACAGGTGGCAGTCCATAAAACTTCACTATGTTGAACAATCTTGAAATAAGTCGCCTTGGGAAAACGCTCATAAGTACCAATTGGTGAAAAAAATTATGGTAAAACCTATGCTGTTGGAAAGAGGAAAAATTATTTTACCTCAGTACAAAATTTCAACATAGAGGAGCAGTAATTTCAGAGATACCACAAAAATAGTATCAGGAATTTCTGTAGAAGAAATTGGTAAACTAGGGATTCCTGTTCCAGGAGCTTCCCTCCACTATTTTCAAAAAAGGAGTACATTGGACAACTCAACTTGAAGAGGTATATCTTTCTATCCAATCATATCTGAAAGATTGCAAGTTTTGGAAATTAGGGTTTCTCTCACAAACCCTAGATCAACCAGCTCCAGAACCAAGACAGACACCTCAAATCAGTAAGATCTAATCTTTTTCTATTTACATTTGAGGTTCTCATTTCTAAATGACTAGTCACACCAGCTTGATGACAATCTTGGTGAAACTGAAAAATTCCAAGCATGTAAGTATTGGATCTCACCGGTTCTTGAAGAAAATGAATTGGACACCTACATAAGTGGAGAGGTTCCAGTTCCAGAGGGAGATGAGGCTAAAATCCTTACACAAGAAGAACTTGGAAAAGGCCAAGAATATAATTGTTGATTCAATCACGAATCACCTTATACCACAAGTGTCTTTCTTAAAGACACTGAAATAGATGTTTGATTCCTTTACCAATCTATTTGAAGGGAAGAACATAAATCAAATGATGACTTTGACAAAATAGTTGAATAATGTGAAGATCCAGAATGCAAAGACCATGCAATCATACTTTACAAGGGTCTCTCAAATCAAAGAACAACTTGAAGCAGTAGAAGAAGAAGTAGAGAATCCATAAGTTGTGATAACCACCTTGAATGGCCTCCCAGGATCAAGGGATTTATTCATTTGAGGAATGTGTTCAAGAAGGAAGTGATTACCTTCAGCAGACTCTGGGAAGAGCACAAACAAGACAAAGCTTAGCTCATAATAAGAGAAAGAGAAGATGGCAGCAATTGAATATCAAGCTCTCACGATTCAAAGAAGATCCCTCAAGCAATAAGGAATATGAAGAGCTCAATTGTTTAAGAACCTCTTATCCATATTGAGCATTTGGATAAGAAATGATGCTATTATGAATAAAGAAGATGATGAAGCTGAAAGAAAGAGTCTACCCATGAAACAAATAAAGATAAGTATTCAATGTTCATTTCATTATATTGTTTTGTTATGCATTTGTTTATATTCAGTTGATGTATTATGCATGATAGAATGTTTGCATTAATGACAGTATACTACTAATATGCATGTGATGGGTAAGTAGCTCATGGTGTACAAATCTCCATTGCTACTTATCTAGAATGAAACCTCTTTGCTGACATATTGGATTAGTGCACAATCTCAATGATGTCTTGGTAGAGATGGAAGGCATCTAGAAAAGTTTCCATGAGATATGGATGAATGTTGTACTGGCTAAAATAGTTGCATGATTACATCTTGAACCAAAGGAATTTTTCATTATGAATATACCTTATGAAATGTTTCTAACCATACAACTAATGCATTTGACTTGTAGGAAAGATCACGTACAATCGCCTACAAGAAAAGAAGGATGAGACTTGTTCTTTGACAGTTCAAGAAATAATCCAAGATGAAGAATAATATGATGATACTTTCAAAGAAAGAAGAGATCTCAGAGACACTCCAGTTATGTGACACTGCTGAGAGACATCAATGATGCAGAGCCTTCCAGCTATGAAGAAGTAGCCAAGAAGAAAGGAAAGGAGAGTACCAGATCATGAAGAATGATGTCTAGGATGCGGTATCGAGACCTGAAGGGAAGTCCATAGTATCTTCCATATGGATCTGCAATATCTAGCATGCAGTAGATGGAAACATCGTGGGATACAAGGCAATATTCATCGCACAAGGATTCTCATGGAAAAAAGGCATAGACTACGAAGAGACATTTGCAGCCACTAGAAGTGAAGACACATGATAGGCAGACTCATGTGCAAAAATTAAAGAAGGCCTTGTATGAGCTCAGAATGCACCCATGGAATAACACATACATGAGGAGCTTGAAGATCACCTAGAGTGATGAAGATATTAACCTTTGCTACAAGGTTGAAGATGAAAGCCTATAGAGGATGACAAGCTCATAGATGGGTGCAAAAAGAACTTTTGAAAAGGTTCAAGATAGAGGATCTTGGTATCCAGTGACCCTAGATAGATACATAAAATATTAATAGCAGAGGAAGCTACTTGTCACTCCAATACATAATGTTTCAATGCATAGAGTACAGAAGGAAGAGGGAGAATGATGCTCCGCTTCAAAGGGAGTGACTATAGAAGATCCTGAGGCTCGACATGATGCGACAGGATGGATAGCTTACTGATGACTCTAGGCTTTACTGAGAGTAAAGCAGATTCCAACCTTTACTTCAAGGTTGAAGGCGGAAGACTAGTGATGCTCCTATTATATGTCGATGACTTGTTCCTAACAGAAAAGAGGAACTCAATAAATTTGCAAGAAGAAGACTTGCAAATGAGTTCGAGATGAAGGACTTGGGGATGATGCACTATTTTCTAGGTGTGGAGGTGTGGAAGAATGCAGATGGAATCTCCCTGGGACAAGGGAAGTATGCATTAGAGATCCTGAAGAGGTTCAGGATGATGGAATGCAAGGCCATGATCACGCCTATGGCATCGAACTTGGAGTTATTGAGTGTTTCTTCATCAAATTCGGTTGATGCCATGATGTATCATCAGATGATTGGGTCCTTGATGTGCCTGACGAATACGAGACCAGATATTTTCTTTGTTGTGAACACATTGAGCCAGTTCCTGTTAGATCTGAGATATGTTCACCTGATTGCTGCAAAGCATATTCTGAGGTACCTGAAGGGTACAGTTGACTATGGGCTCAAGTATGAGGCGAATCAAAAGATTAACCTGGAAGGTTATGTGGATTCAGATTGGTCAGGAAGTGCCATTGATAGGAAGAGAACTTTGGGGTGGTGTTTTAGTATGGGATCAGGTGTGATCTCTTGGTTTAGCAGGAAGCATTCCTGCGTGGCACTGAGTACAGCCAGGGAAAAATATGTTTCCACTTGTTTGGCTATTTGGGAGGTAGTATGTTTCTTTTAAAACTACTATTTGATTTGATTGATCTTACTTGCATTTTTTTATAATGCACATAGGATTAGTGAAGCTCTAGTATGTGATCTAGATCAAGATCTCTTGAAAGAGGGAGTTCTAGCATAGCTTATGAGACAGGTTGTGTGAGCATAAATCTTGGCGAAGCTCGTAGGTTTCTTAGAGGTAATCAGTCCTGTAGGTTTTCCTCAGATGTAATCGATCCTGGTGAAGCTCTGAGGTTATCCTTGGACTTAATCAACCCTAATGTGATTCTATGCTAGAAATGGCAAGAGTGAAATTCGAGTACTTCAGGGACAAGCTTGGTGTTCTCCAGATGGAGGTTCCCTCCAAAGGGAATTGATGTGTCCATGAGCCCTTCTGACATGGTGAGAGGATTTTTTCCTTTCATGGTCATATGTAAGTGCAAAGACAATCTGATGTGATTATGGGATGTGTTCCCACATGATCAGTGCAGCAACATTCCGATGTGATTGTGGGATGTGTTCCCACATGATCAATGCAGATCCATTTTGATGTGATTGTGGGATGTGTTCCCACATGATCAGATATAAGTGTAGATCCATTCTAATGCGATTACAGGTTGTGTTCCCACATGATTAGATGTAAATGCAGAGCCTTTCTGACAAGATGAGGTCGAATGTAAGTGCAGAGCCTTTCTGACAATATGAGGTCAGATGTAAGTGCAGAGCCTTTCTGACAAGATGAGGTCGGATGTAACTGCATATCCTTTCTGACAAGACAAGGTCAGATGTGAGTGATGGGCCTTTCTGACATGGGTTTTGGATGTGTTCCTCCCATGGTCAGATGTGAGTGATGGGAATGCCTTTCTAACATGGTTCTTGGATGTGTTCCTCCCATGTTTAGATGTAAGTGCTGGGAGGGCCTTTCTGACATGGTTCATTCCATGGTCAAATATAAGTGCTAAAGATGATGAAGACCTACATCGAGGCTAGGCCTACAACCAGCATAAAAATGGGTTGGCTCTTTAGAACTTCCTATGATGATAAGAATTGAGAGATAGCACCATTTGTTTGAAGATGACGGAAGCAGTGATGATGATCCAGACTTGATGATCCAGTGATGATCCAGACTTGATGATCCAGTGATGATCCAAACTTGATGATCTAGTGATGATCCAGTGATGATCCAAATCAAGTGATGATCCAGACTTGATGATCCAGTGATGATCTAGATTGAGTGATGATCCAGACTTAATGATCCAGTGACAATGCAGATCAAGTGATGATCCCGACTTGATGATCCAGTGACAATCCAGATCAAGTCGTGATCCAGATCAAGTGATGATCCAGTTACGATCCAGATCAAGTGATGATCCAGTGATGATCCAGACTTGATGATCTAGTGATGATCCAGATTTGATGATGATCTAGTGATGATCTAGCTATGATGATGATCTAGAGAAGAAGATGTGTGCTGATAAATTGTGTCAAGGGAATACCTTCCTAGTTAAGAGGGAGTGTTGATGTATTTGTAACTTTGGAATGTATTCACTTGTATATCTTATATTGTACCCCGATGTTTCTATCGGGAGAGTCATTAATATAATAAAGTCATGTAAATTCAATCAGTTTAACCCTCTGTTGTAAGTTGGGTAAATAGTCCCCACAATTGAGTTAATGTTAACCCTCCTTGTTGATTGGAGGGTAAAGTCCCCATAGTTATGGGGCACTAGGGTTATTAGACTCTCCTAGAGAAGTCAGCCCTGGTAAGTAATTGTTAAGTGAGGCCAACTTCTTGGAGTGGACATAAAGTAAATAGAAGAATATAAATAGAAGTGAGTCTCTCCTCATTTCTACACACACACACACTCACTCAACTGGGGCGCATGAGTGAGAGAGGAAGTGTCGGCACAAGTGAGAGAGATCAGCCGTCGGAGATCATCTTTATGTTTTTGGTTTTTATTTTTTCTATGGTGCTCATTCTATCTTTGAGGAATTTGTGGGGTTTTCTCCTTTATGGTTTCCCCGAGGAAAATTCTTTGTGTCTCTTGTCTCTTGTGATTATTGTTGTGCATGTTATTCTCTCAGATAAGATCCTAGATCATATTGCTTAAATGATAAAAATCTAACAGAAATTATGAACTATCTTCCATTGCCTCTTATTTATGTAGTGTATTCCCCTCTCATTCTCATTTGACAATTAGTTATCTATAAATAGATCATTTAAAACACTCATATTAATATATTTTATTCCTCCTCTCTTTTTCATTTGACTCTTATTTCTAAGAGGCTAATAATAGAATTCTTTACACCCAGCACACACAATTTTTACTAGATTAAACTTGTAAAGGTTTTTTTTATTTCTTTAGATTTTTTTTTTTTCAAAAAAAATATAAAATGTGGTGCAAAAATGTTGAAATCATTGCTTACAAAGAAGCTAAGTGTTCTACAATTCAATATAGAGATATGTTATCATGTTCATAAAGTTATGCATTAAAAAATATTAAATATATTAAAATAAAAATAAATAAATTACTTAATTACATCACTTCGATAGACATTTTTATTTGAGATTTGGGGTGGACTACAGCCTATGATTTTTCATCTAGGGATGAGGATGAGACAAATGTACTCTCGAAATTGATTTTATGGAATTCGTTCAAAATTTGAAACAAACAATTATATATATAATAATTGGTAGCTAGTTGATGAATGCATAACTCGTAACAATGCATGGATAACTCATAGTTGATGAATGGATAACCAACGGTTCATGGCATATAACTAAAAGGATGTGAGATAAAAATAAAAAGAGTATAAACAAATAAATGATAGTTGATGAATGGATAACAAGCAGAATCTAGATGATAACATGTAGCTAGGCATGGATACCTCACACTTGAACTAGTTTAACTAGAAGAATATGAGGGAAAAAAAATTAAAAATGTCTTCCACTCCATAAGTATCTCTTAACCAAAACAATATAGTGTCAACTTAAACTTGGATTTGCCAAGCTTTAGATAGGGATCAAATTCATTGAGGTTTAATTATTTTTACCAAAATTAATAAGTGGCATGGCTCTATGGTGGTTTATCTTTACACCTATAAGTGTTTCTATTTTAAAATTTAGAATTTGGGGTGGACTAACACTTAGGTTTTCCTAGATTACACTAGGATGAGACAAGTGTAATATTTATATTGATTTTATGGTAGTTGTTCCATATTTAAAATAAACAATTATAATAAAAATAAATAAAAAAAATAACTGGTAATTAATATATAGATAACGGATCGTTCTTGCAACTATGTATGAAGAACAAATGACTTATTTATGACGTTTTACTTATGAAATTTTATATAGATATTCATCAACCACTTTAAATTGAAATTACTATGTTAATTTAGTTTATTCCTATTTGTGTTACAACTACAACTATGTAGATGAAGATGGACACGGAAAATAGAAAGTAGAGTTAAATGTGGACACTGAAGACATGCCATTTTTCACTCGATTTAGAGTTTTATGTGAATCAGTATATTGACCGTTTTGGAACCATGCCACACCAACTTTAGTATGACTTCCAAATTTGACGGGATTACAACACCAATTTTTAATCATAACTTTTATGTTAATATCATTTACTCCTCTCATAGTTGGAGATGGAGTTATTTTTTTTCTATATTAATTTAATTTAAGCCTCTCTTGGTTGACTCGAGACATGCCATCCTCACCGAACTCACCGTGAATCAATTTTGACTCTATTTTGTATTTAATTGCCAGTAAGAATGTATTTCCTAGGAAATAGAGCTCACTTTTGGGACCATGCAATTCTCACGACAGTTACTTAACTTCACGAGTTTCAGTTACTTAACTTCATGATATATTTATATTGTATGAAAATTATCTATATATATACGAAATATCATTACAATACAGAATTGATATTTAGATCGAGTGAACGGAGCCTGGAGGGTCTTTCTTTCTTTCTTTCTGAATATAACATAGGTTTGAAGTGAAAATACGATGACCCCGGTCCCATCAATGGCAAACAGAGTGGATTCAGAAAATATCTCAGGTCCTGTTTCTAGCCATGCTCTTCAATCCAAACACCTGAATATTGCCTGTACATCCAAGAAGCAAAAGCGGCGCAATGTTGCCGCTGAGGCTAACAAGAAACACCCGGAAGAGGGCAGAGTAGTGGCGAGTACCCCAAGGCCTAAGCCCAGGCCCCAAGGCAAGCCTAAGGGCTCTAAGAATAAGCCCAAAGATCCTCCATCTACCAGAACCTATGAGATCGCACACATGCTCAAATGTTATGATATCGAGATCCCAAGTGGGAATGACGTTTGGAAGGCTTTGGAGTCGTACACAACCAGAAGCCGACTGGTGCTCTTCATTATCAGTGGGGCCAGGATGGTCTCCAACGTTACCCTGCACCATCCGACTGCTCCACCGGGAATGGGAATGCAGATGTATGCACAACCGTTACAAATTGTGTCACTCGCAGGATCTTTCCCAGCCCAAGCCACCGCCACCAAGAACCATGTCAAGGAAGCTACAGGAATCACAATGAGTCTCGTCGACGAGCAAGGTGCCATAGTGGGAGGATGTCTCGTGGGGAGCCTACTCGCGTTCAGCACCGTTTTCATTGTGGCAGGCACGATGTTCGAGATGAAGTATAGTTGCAAGCGCCTGAATGTCCAGCCTATGCTGAATGTGCAACCTATGCCGCAGAATGTCCGGCCTACACCTATGCTGGTTAAGCCCTGTGGATTGCTCTGATCATCGAACCGAACTGCAGAAATGCAGCAACATATAAACATGATGTCTCAAATACGATCACCCTCGGCAAATGGCCTGGTTAGCCATATGCCCGATCGGATGGTCAAGGGTACTTATGGTTTTCAATAGTCTCATTTTGTTCAATCGTTAGTCCATTTCATTGGTAGTTTGAGGTGCCATGCTTTGTTGTTGCACACATATTTTCTCAGTAAATCAAATTAGGTCAAGAGTGTTGCTGGAGATTACTTCAATTCTTTATTTGAATGACATTTTATGGAGTGTTACTAGAGATTACTTCTTATCCTTTTTATATAAGGAATGATAGTGTATGAAGTGTTGCTAGACATTGCTTCAATCTTTTTTTAATAGTGACTAGTTTTTATGGATTTTTACTAGACATTACTTCAATTTTTTTTTAACAGTGAATAGTTTATGAGTTTGTTGTTGTTTTAAGTTCACCATGTAAAATCAAATCATCATGTAGAATCAGGTAGTATTGAAAATAAGAGATATTTTTAGGTGTGGCATACACAAATATATAGGGGTTTTTAATTTTTTCACTTTCTTCTTTTTCTATAATTGTTTTTCATATTTTGTTTTGGTTGGTGTATTTTATTTTCTTTGTGTGTAATGAGATGAAGTATAAACAATTGATTAGCTTGAATTTGTTGAGATTTGGGGTGGATTCCTAGTTATGAGATTGATTAGATATGGTAGTTAGATGATGGATGGATAAGCAATATTTTATTTTATTTAAAGTCCAAATTATTTCATTAAAAGTGGGTTTCTATTTTTTATTTTGTATAGTTTTGCTAAGTTGGCTTTTAATGTGCTTTTTGGAGTTTTTCAGGGAAAAATTGAGTTATGGCTATGATATAAGTTTTTTAGTATTTTTCAAGCTTGGATTTGAAATGAAAAAGTACCGAGCAGTGTTAAAAAATTTTCACATGCTCGTTAAAACCCCAGTAAAAGAGTGTCGAGTATACTTTTTCACTTTTTTAGACCGTTAAAAGTGGATTATGAAAAAGGAACTACATCATGGAGTTATATTTAAGCTCTTTTCAGTCTCCTTAAAAACACAAAAATATTGCCAAGCAAACTTGTTATGTTCACGCTTGTAAACGACTCAGAACGGTCAACTAGTCACGGGTAGGTTATCTCTTTTTAGGACTGACTAGCCTTATTTACGAAAAAGGATTTCTTGGAGTCTTCTCACTACAACAAAACCCTATGATTAGCGTCTCTTTTAGCTTCGTTTTTAGTTTCCACTATCACTTTTAGTGTATTTTTCATCATTTTTTGGACAAATTGGACGCTTTTCCATGGGATGGCGCTTTTAATGGCGTTATTTGCGTCTATTTTTAAAAGTTGGTGCTATTTTGGATGCTAATTAACATCCCAATTAGCATCCCAATTAGCATCCTTATTAGCGTCCCAATTAGCATCCCAATCATCATCCCAATTAGCATCCCATTTAATGTCCCTTTTTTAAATTTGACGTTATTTTGGACTCTAATTAGCATCCCAATTAACGTCCCAATTAACATCCCAATTATCACCCCCATTAAAATCCCAATTAGTGTTTCAATTAGCATCCCAATTAGTATCCCTTTTTAAAAGTTGGCGCTATTTTGGATGCTAATTAGCATCCCAATTAATGCCCCAATTAGTGTCCCAATTAGAATCCTAATTAGCGTCCCAATTAGCATCCCAATTAACGCCTCAATTAGCATCACAATTATCATCTCAATTAGCATCCCAATTAACGTCCCAATTACCATCCAAAAAAGCATCCCATATAACGCCAATAATATCCTCCAAAAAAATGTCTTGAATAACATATCACTATATATTAATCCAGGGTTAGCGACAGAAATTGCGTCATGAATTTCGGCAGGAAAAACATTCAACATAGCATCAAGTATAGAGCCAGGAATTGTGCCTAGAAAACATCCAACATAGTTCCAGGTATAGTTCATGGAATAATGCCATAATCTTAGAAAGGAGCCTTGCTAGGAATTGCACTAGGTTTAGAGCTAGGAACTGTGTTTGGAAAACGTTTGACATAATGTCAAATATATCAATGATCATGATTCATGTGATAGTACTTTTGGATCTTTCTTTATCATAGTTGCATATAAATGATCGTAATCGTGGAACTTTTGGATCTTGATTAATCCTAATGAGGGGTAAATTAGCTTAATGTCACTTAAATTGATCTAATGGCATTTGAGTGTCCCCAACAACATCTGATAGACCCTAATGGCATATGATTGGCCATAACAACATGAAGATGATGCATTAAGATAATTATGATGGAGCGTATGGATATGATTTGATAAGTATAAGACTATATCATCCATTCTTCTATTATTCATACCAGCCAGGATGCAAGTTTGTGTTTTTTTGTGTTTAAACCCAAGCAATGGATTCAGTTGCATTTCAAATTATAGTTTTATGCCTTTTTGTTGTTATATTTAGATTCCCACTTATTAATGTTCATATTGTCCTTTCCTTGCTATTATTAACATTTTGGATTATGTTACAGGTATGATGCTGCAAAAGAAGTAAAATTCAGAACTATGTCAAATGATTCTGAAATTGCTACCCCATTTACATCTATGAAACATCTTATAGCAGCTGCATAAGCTAAGTGGGAACAAGCATGTTCTACAGCTCTGCCACCTTCTGTTTCAATTGAAGAAGTTGATAATTCTACTCCGTTTATTTCCAGCCCTTCACCAATCCGAAGGAGTAATTCAGATCACAGTTCACCACTCCAACTTCACTTAGATGGTAAGGCAACTGAGGATACAAAGTATGCCATTGCCCATACAGAATCAAGAAGTCCCAGAGTTAATGTACACCAGTGGGGTCTACCAATTAAGATTTACTGAATTTTATATATATGACCATATTTCCATCGGCATCTATTTTTAATTAACTGGTCTTTATATATATATATATATATATATATA
>LPNX010380608.1:313765-327206 GCA_001517045.1 Pseudotsuga menziesii
TACTTCAATTTTTTATCCAATTTTTTTCTTTTCTTAAGACCTCGTGTATTTTTATCATATCCATATTATACGGCCGACTTCAACAAAGCAAGAAAAAATTATTTTGACTTTTGAATTTTTAAATTCAAAATTGTTATTTGAATTTTTTTATTTTAAATATTAATTTTTATTTTTTTTTAACTTCAATTTCTCATCAATTTTTTTATGACCTCTTATATATATATTTCTTTTAAACTTGTCTATGCATAGTCAAACCTTAGGGTTTGATTAAACTTCACCAAAATAGAGTGTCCTCCACACTTCTTAGGGCTCACAAATTATTAGGTGTCTTGACCACATCAATGAGCATCAAGGTCTTCATTAGTTGTTCAAACACCATGCTAAATTTGTGTGCGGATGCCACATCAACCATCATAGTATTTCCCCATATCTTCATCTCAAGGAATTCTTTACATGTGGACTTCAATAACAATATGATCGCCAAAGTCATCATCCAGCTTATGCGATTGGGTGCAAGGGTCCCACACACCCTTCAAAGGCTTCTACATCTTTGTAGCTTCATATTCAACAAATGACCACAGAATGGGTCATTTGTACCTATCATGGACCCAATCTATTAATATGTCTTCCTTAAAAGAGGGTTAGTCACTTATATCCATAAGAAAACCATTAAGGGGACAATTTCAACATGTCAAGGACTTCATCATGGTCTCCACCATATCTTCATCATCACATGAGTAAATATCTCAGATTCGAACACCAAGGTCCAACATACCACCATAAGTGTGGGTACCAAGACTTGAGTCTCTACATCATCAAGCATGTCCACTACAAGAGATTGGTGGAATTAATGACAACTGAAAGGGGCATGCAAGTCACATGTTGGCATCAATGGAAACTCAATCAACAATAGCATTCAGTTTGGGGCAATGTGTTAAATTCTAAAATTTGTTAAAACCATTGGAGAATTATTTTTTTCCTTGTTGTTTAAATCAGATAATTGTTGTATCAAAGCATTTTCATCCTAGAAGTGCAAAGGCCAGAACAAAGATCCATGACCCACAGTTCAAACGTTAAAGCATAAATTATTTCATCCATGCATTCTTCAATCATCACTCTTCCCTTTCCTACTTGCTGCTCTTCCTTTGAGTAGGCATCAACTTCCACATTTTGCTCACTATATACACGAATAAAAGAAATTGTCTTGAACAAGCTTGCTATTGCTTTTGTCTGATATCCTAGAGGTCTAAGGTTTATATCTAGATTATGGAATGTACCTTGCATCTACTTAATCACTAGGCTGAAGTCACTATAGACCTATAACTGCTTTACATTATTCTCTATGTCACATTTGAGAAGAATCGTTAATGGGAATTAGTTATGGAAAATTATTGGATCCTATGCTAAGGCCAACGGCCAACCATCCATCTTAATTGTGTGATTCTCAGTTAAAAACAAAATACAACCTGCAATGCTACTATCTCCAGGACCTTTCCTTACTCCATAAACTAACCCCACACCTGCTCTTTAATGATGTACAAATTCTCCATTTTCCTCTCTTTTCTTGAATGATTGGAAGCATGTAAGGCTTAAGCTATAGCCATCGATATGATTTGATAAGAAAATTGGAATGAAGGTACAACAACTTTTTCCACAAATAGAAATCAATTTCTTGCTAGGTACAAGTCCCATATAGTCAGACATGGCATAGGTTTCCATTCCTTGAGCTCTTATTGTCTCATCCAACTTTTCATACATTATTCAAGAGAGTTCCCGACTCATCTATTCTTCACTCTTTTGAATTGCTCCACTTCTAACCAGGCCTGTTTTGTATATTTGAGCATTAGTTAAAACCTTGTTCACAATTGATATCCACAAAAATATTGTTGTTTTATGGGGGATTTTATTTTCTATATTTTCTCACACCATCAGGATGTGTGTTCAAGAGGAGAAGAAAAAATTGCTTGGTACCCCAATTTTGTTGAATAAAAACCAAGGCTTGATTCTTTGACCATACCTATGAATCTTCTCCCTCCTAATTCTAACATGCCTTTTATGAAGATTATCCATGTATGCATTCCATGTATTTTCATTTCACCATATATCCCTAGTCTATCTGACCTCATCTAACCCTATTGCCATATGTTTGTGGCCTCCTGATTGGAAATTTGTTTGAGAGTGTATATACCATTTGTTTGTCCTAAAATATGTACTTGACTACTAGAGTACAAAGATTAGGAATCTAAAATGGATGATTGAATTTGAGTGTGGTAAATGGATCAATAGGACTGAATGATAAAATGAGAGGGTAGCTAACTAACTGTAGATCAAAGATATTCCATTGGTAAAGGAGTCAAAACTTGAATCTCAATGGTTTATGGCGAATCACTGGCTAGATAAATTTCTAATAACTCTAAGGAAAGGTAAGCATCATGTTCAATGCATAAAGTGATGAATGACATCTTGAAATGAAGAAATAACCTACTGCACAAGAGGCATCTATCAAGGATGAATCTCTAACACAAATTTAAAAGAATTAACTTAAAGAATGATTATAAACAGAGCATCCAAAAGTGATGAATTCTGAAAAGAACCATGTACACATAACATGTATAAACATAATGGAGAGGAGCACCAAAATACAGAGTATACCGACAGATAGAACATTCCTAGATCAAAGTCATTAAGACAACAAATCATCTTATTACAGTTTTTTTTCAGTCAAACAAAACTAATTGCATTACTAATGGAAGAAACTTTAGACAAGGAAGGCATTGAGGAAGAGAATGGAATTGTGGTTAAATATATTGTGGAAGAAGGTGAATTGGTGAAAGAGAATGAGGAAAAAACCAAAGTGATATGTTGTTGAAGTTAAGGCACATAGGATTCCAGATTCTTGATCTCCTTAGAGTGATTCCCCTAGCAGTTCTAGGTCTATCTTCCTTTCCCCTTTTATTGAAATGATCTGTGAATGTCATGGAAGTGTTATTAAGGTCTATCTTTTTGTTTCTAACATTATCTTGGCATTCTTCAGTATATATATTATTTCATATAGTTTGGTGTTGTATAATTGTACGCTCTACACTTTGCTATCTTGTTAATTTAATAAATGTAATTTTCTCTCCAAGGAGTCCCAATAGGAGACCTCAGAAGAGTGTGAGCAAAAGCCCTAGAAGAATATTAAGAAGAAGCCCTAGAAGGATCTTGAGCAGGAGCCAAAGTGAGAGTGCTAGGAGAATCTCAAGCAAGAGCCTGAGTAGAAGTCCCAGAAGGGTACTGAGTAGAATCTCTCGAATGAGTTTGAACAGGATCCTAAGTGTGATTTCCCACGAGGTTGTATTTCTCGTAGGCCTTTAAGTACAATTCCATGAAGGATTTTGATTAGGAATTCATGACAAAACCTAGATCAAAGTCCTTTGAAAAGTTGAAGCATGCCTCCAAGCAGCAGGTTGTCAAGAGGATCAAGTCGTAGTCCTGTTGGTAATAAGAGTACACTTCCCCATCCTAATCAAAGTCACACTGTTGTAAGAATCCCTATCCCAGAGGGCACACCTAAACATGTGAGAAGGTGTCATGGATTCATCCAGCGATACTCTTATGCTTGACGTTATCGTACACCATCTCCAAATCGCTCTCCCCTAAGGTCTCATCACCTCAGTGAAAGGAATATTCCTGAAAGGGATAGGTTTGTATGAATTCATAAAGCCTCATTAAATTTCCAAAGTTTGAAGGAATTTCTAATAGAATAATTTTATTTTGTTGTGGTAGATATTCAAGTTATAGGAGTTATTTCGAGCGCTCGCCACCAAGAGGCAGGACTCCTCCAAGGTCAGAAAGCATTATATTTGTTGCATTGCTTGAAGAAATATGTCTTGAATATCATTTTAGAAACCTCTTTTATAATTTTTTTGTCAAGGATATAGTTTGTTGTGTTATTATGTGCATTTTCCTTAAACAAGGAAATGTCTCAGAGCTATGTTCACCATAAATATTTGACCTCTTAAGATGCTTTCTTTAACATAGGTACAGGAGGAGCAGGAGTCGAAGCATGAGTTATAGCCTTGTAGCTTAACAAAAGAAGAAATCAAAGTATCAGCCATAATCATAGTCCTATAGATGAGCGCCCTGTCATGATTGTAGTTTGTTAGGTATATCTAATTCTATTCCTTCTCCCAGTGTTTCAAATCATGCCTAGTTTTCCAAAGAAAAAGATAAAAATAAATCCTCATCCTATACTCTATGGCCCCATGAATATGCTTATATCCAATGCTATTGGGATCATGTAGATCTCCCAGTGCAAGCATTGCAACATCACCCTAGGAAGAAAATAAACATTATGAATTGGCATCACAATATATCCTAACCATTTGTCCTTGTGGATACTCATTAGCTTGATGGAAGAAGGAACTTTGCTCATCCCATGGTGGATAGAATCCATGTGAAGCACCAACTATTGAGTTGATCATCCTCTTTTGATTCTCCTTATTGCTCCACTTATACATGGATCTAGGATGATCATGCTTATCTACTATATCCTTGGGGCCCTTGGAATATACACTAAGATAATTGTTATTAATAGGTCTCATATAGTGGTAAACTTACGGTTGCTAGGGAATAGTGATTTTGGAAATCCCTTTAATCCAATTTCTTGATTTTTGTTTAAAATTCCTAGAAAATGTTTATGGATTTCATAATCTGCTTGATCATATATTGTGAACTTATACAATCTATCATCCTTTCCTGACCATTAAATACTCAAAGTTGTGTATTGATCCTTTTTACCATTATAGAGGGCTCTGTAAGTTAGGTTCCCAAATTCTTAAAGGGTGCTAGCTCAATGGAAGAGCGCCTGCCTTACAAGAAGGAGGTTGGTAGTTCGATTTATCCACACCCTAATGATATTATAATATCTATTAAAAATAACTAAATTAGTAACTAAAAAATAAGAGATAAGTGATCAAACAATGAGAGATAAGTGACCAAACAAAATGACCAAAATTCCTATATAAAATTACTAAAAACGACTAAATTAGTGACAAAAAACGAGAGATGCGAAACTAGGCGTTAAAAAGGATGCAACATGTGGTGCTAATGATGAAGCCAAACATGGCGTTGATATGGTAGAAAAAAAAGACATAAAACTAGGCATTAAAAAGGACGTAACACGTGGCGCTAATGAGGAATACGAACATGACATTGATATGGTAGAAAAATAAGACGTTACTTTCGATGAAAAACATGGTACTACATAGGAAGAAAAATATGGTGCAACAATAGAAGAAATATTTGTCGTCATTTTGGTAGCAAAACACAATGCAAAAAAGGAAGCAAAAATTGGTGCAAATTTGGAAGCAAAAATTGACACATATTTGGAAGTAAAACGTGGTGCAAAATGGGATGCTAAAGTGGTAGAATAATGGATGAAATATTGGATCTAACATGGTGCTATTGGGGATGCAAATATGGCGCTAACAAGGATGGAATTTAAGAAGCAAAAGAAGACACTCGCTAGGAAGCAAAATATGATGTTATTTAGGAAGCAAACCTAGACGTTGTTTAGGAAGCAAAGTTGGACTCTATTCTGGAAGCAAAAAATTAGACTCTATTTTGGACGTCATAAAGGATGCTATCTAGGAAGAAAAAAAGGAAGTTTTCTGAGATGCTTTAAGTTTTGTCCATGGCACGTCCCATTTAGCGTCTAGTTTGGCCACTCAATGTAAAAGGAAATTACACTAAAAAGGGATGCTAAATGGGATGCTAATTCCAGGATTTGTTGTAGTGGATCTTAGTCATTTCTGACTCTCTAAACATGAAATGACAAATGATTTTTCTCTCGTCGGACTCGTAAAACAAAACACTAAAAGACCGTATCCAGGAACAAACCCCTCCTTTCTCAGATTCGTAAAACATGTGAGAATGGACTCATCACTTGATGAGCTACAACAAGTGTTTGTTACCCTCTTTGAACTCGTAAAAACAAAAGAGGCACTCATCTTTCATGTTGGGGAAATTAAAGGAAAGGGGAATGGTTTTCATTTGTATTTATGGTAGTCTAGTCTACAGTCCACCTTTGAACATGGCACCTATCTACATTTGAATCTCTAAACAGTTGGGTATTCTGCTTGTCTCCGAGTCAATCCACTTTTGTGATTCACCTCACTCCTTTGAGTCAATTCAAAGAATGCTTCATCATATTCCTTGCATTACACTTGGTTTTGGTCTCGTCAAGTCAATGTTGCCAAGTCATTTGTCATGCCTCAAATTGTTCAAAGGATGTCTCTCCAGAAAATAACTCATCAGTAACTTTATCTATCCCTAAATTTAGTCATGTCTGAGTTAGTTTCATCACTATAAATCAAGTTTTTTTCCTTGTTTCGTGTCACTGATGTGGGAATAATCATGGCCCTCCTGTGATAGGTCTATTCCTATCGCCTTCAGCTCATTATCTGGTAATTAGACCTAGAAACCTAGTCAAGTACTGTGAAGCCTGTATGCCTCAATGGTAGGTTTCCTCACTTTCAACAGTAGGTTTTCAACAATGACCTCTGATTGAGATATTTTATCAAGTGTTCGACTTCAAAACATCTATTCACACTTGGGAGAATGTACTTAGTTACCTTGGGAATCATTGACATTAATGGTGATCTCACTCGCACTTGTTAACAGTGTTCATCAATGACTCGTAATCAAGTGGTTTCTGCCATGTTCAACGTCAAGAAATTTATTCACATGGTTAGAATCGTATCAGTTGAGTATTGGAATGAATACCCTGGGTTGATAGGCCTGACCATTATATCTGCCTATTCTCAAGTTGCATTTGGAGAACAATGAAAGTGTTGACATGGATCCACATTGTATGTTTTGGTGGCTATGTTTAGTACTTGAGATTTTACGACATGGATCTACCTTGTATGTCTTGTATCCATGTTCCATCATTTACATCAGTTTTCCATGGATATACGGTGTATTTTTGGTATCCATGACATAGTCATCATCATATATCTCTAGTGTATTGGTCTGCAACTATGCTTAGTTTGGATGGAGTCAGTTATATAGTCTTATGTCAGTTATGAGCTTATCTCTAATTTCCTCTATCCTAGACGGATATCTTGCAAACTATTTCACCTATCACTTTCTTCTAGCTTCATAATTTGGGGGGCATTTTGTTGCACCTGGAAATTCCTAACTAACCATCAGCCTTTTTGGAAATTACTCATTGATCATTTGCCTTCTGAGAAACCTAACCTGAGATAACTTGGATGTATTTTTTCCATATCTTAAAGGGTCAGCGCCTTTTCTCATAGTGGAATAAAGAGCATCATTTCCCTTTTTCTTTGGTGAAACCCTAGGTCAGCGAACCTATCCTTTCTACCAAGAGTGTCGATGGTCAAAAAATGGGAAAAAAATAATTTTATGGAAGCTTCCATGCAGAAGCCTCCATGGAGTCAGCTCCTACATGCTTGGGAGAGGTGGAATTCACTTCCCTCACCTATAGGAATCACATTCTATCCATTCCCTCAAGTCAATCTCATGGTTTTGGCCTATAAATGAAGCCTTCATGATGTGAGTGAGGGAAGCCAAGAAAAGAACCCTTATGTTGTTGGATTGAAGTCTGAATTAGAGGCAAAGTAGAGCTAGCTTGTTTGTGGAGAGATCTTCATAGTCATAGAGGATTGTAGATGTTCTTGTAGAGATCAAAGCCATTGAAATCAAGTATTTTTTGTTCTACTTATATCTCTTTCATAACTAATACAAAGACATTCCCCTTTCCTATATTTGATGTATTGATCTTAATTAGATATTATCAGACTCCTTGATCACTGATATAAATAATCAATTTATCATGATGCCCTCATCTTGTTTGTTTTTCTTTTGATATGTTTTGCAGGGATTGAACCATTGCAAGGGCTTTCGAAGAAAAGACAAAGAGATCTAGGGTTGAGGTATATTTTGTTTCATGTAATTTAATTCGATTATTTGAGGAAAGGATTTGTTGTTGTGTCTTTTTGTTCTATGCTTGTGACTTACAGTGCTGAGGAACAAACAGTGTCCGCACTGATTGAGAATTCCTGATAACACCAACCTCAAAGTGCTTGCTCTTAGTGTTTCGATCATTCCATGCATTTTGCCTTTGTTTTTCAACATTTTGATGAAATCCTATGAAAAAATATTCTTCTTCCAGGTGCACAATTTGCAACAATATTTCTTCGGATAGCACCACCATCTACCAACTTTGTAATCGCAAAAAATATTAATCTCGGGAAATTATACTCCATAAGCATCACAACTTCATTCCCATACATCAACCGAAATGGAGTTTGTCCTGTCAATTTCTTACAAGTCATACAATATGCCCATAATACCGCTGAGATTTTCTGATCACAGCCATCTCTTTGAACACTACAAACCTTTGTCAGTGCATTTTCCATAATTTTGTTCAAGACATCAACAACTTCATTTGCTTGAGGGTGATAAGGTGTTTTCCTTGTATTCTAAATCTGGAATTCCTCTGTAAGTATTGCAATCAACTGGTTGAAAAAGTGCGTACCTTGCTCACTTATCAAAATATTTGGGCATCGAAATCATGTCATGACATTATCAAATAAAAAATTCGTAGTAGTCGCAGTAGTACAATCCTTTATTGGCATTGCTTCATCCCATCTATTTAAGTATCCAGTCACAGTAATAATATTTCATGCACCAATGTGCTTTCCTATTAGACTAATGGGACTCACAAAATCAATGGCCCATTTATCAAATTTTTGCAAAGTTATTTGAGGTACTAATGGAATTTTATCTCATCCCAATGGATTTCACGTCCTTTGATAGACATCACAACTGTGACAATAATCTCAGGCATCCACATGCACGGTGGGCCACCATAATCCTACTTGAAAAATATTACAGACCATAGCTTTTCCTGTGTAGTGGCCTCTTGCAACACCAGCATGTGCTTCATTTAATATCAATGGTTGTTCGTGCTCTAAAATGCAACGGCGAAGAATCTCATCAGGACCCATTTTATACAATTGTCTAGTGATCAACTAGAAATCCACAGCTCACACAACCAACTGTTTCTTCTGCACAAGGGTGAACACAGCTGGCGTATAACCTGTACTAAAAAATTGTATGATATCCCTATAATGATCATCAAACATGGTTATTGCAAACAGTTGTGCATCAGGGAGATTATCATCCATGTTACTAAGCTCTTCACCACTTTCTATCCTTGAAATATGGTCTGGTCCCAAATTCAATTGACCACGTTTAACAATTATCTCGAAATCAAATTCTTGGAAGAGGAGAATGCACCGATAGATATTCCCCCCAACACTATCTTATTAACCAAGTATTTCAATGTAGAATGGTCATTGTACATCTTAAAATGTCCACCCAACAAATAATGTTTGAATTTCTACAGTGCATATACCATCGCTAAACCTTCTCTTTCCATCGTGGTATATTTTTTCTCTGTAGTTGACAACTTCCTGCTAGCAAAGGAAATGTGATGATCGATGGATCCTTCACCAGGATGTGGCAGTACCATGTTGAGCATGATAGATGACACATTGACATGAACATGAAACTCCTTTTTCCATTCTGGAAATACAAGTATTGGAGCATTAGTCATCTTGTTTTTCAATGTGTCGAGACTGTCTTGGTAGCTCCCTTTCCATTGAAACTTAACATATTTTTTCAAAATATTTTCCATCGGAGCAGTGACGTTTGGATATACTTTGATAATTTTTATATAGTATCCAGTGTGTCCTAGTGTATGTCCAGGTGAGAGAGAAATCCTTGATATAATTAGTGTTTCTTAGGACGCTCCTCTTATATGGGAGTTAAGCACGAGGAAGTGCACACGGTTATGATTGGGATGACCCCTGGTTGTAATTCAGTAGAACCAGAGATATTTCTAGGATTGTATTCATATTTGGGGGCTCTTTAGAGAGTTTCTGGCTTTGCTACCCTGCCCATATGGTAAATCCTGCCTATGACTATTTTCCTAAGCATTGGTTATATTGAGGTGACCTTAGTTTCCTTACCTAGGTATCACAAGGGGTAATTGGAGAGGTTATTATGTGAGTGTCCTGGCCAGGTAGAGCTCGGATAGCATAGTCGCTTTATGCGTTGAAGTTGATGGCCACTATAATTGGTTGTGTACCTCTGTTTCTAGTGTATGGGAGTTTCGAGCCTCTCCTAGGTGAGACATACCTACTGCATTCGGAGCTCACATATCCTCCCCTTGGTTTGCTTGTATTTTAGCTATTATTTTCTTAGGACTGTGCTCTTTGTGCGCTAGTTGGCCTTTGGGATTGTGGTTACTTGAGTATATTTATGCTCTCTTGAGTTCAGGTCCTTTTATTTTTGGCATGCCTAGTTTCCTATCACTCGTCCTTGGTCCTAGTATGGACCCTGGTTTCATAGTTGGGGGCATCACAACCCCTTACCATGCTCATGGATTTGGGAGTGATCACATTCCACCCTATACTCCATTTGTGGAATATGTTGACTCCCTTCTCTCGGTATTTACACCAATGGTCACCCTCATGGGGGTGGTAGTGGATGTGTGAACGTTGGGTCTACACCTTACTTTCCTTTTTATGTCCCATCGTTCACCGCATTATTTCCTTTGGGTGTAATTGTCATGATCATTCCTCCCTATATCCTATAGTTTGGATTCTTTATTAACTATTTTGGGTTGTTTTGTACTAATATGGTTGTCATGTAGGGTCCAAGTTTTGTACACTCTCTCCGAGGTTTCAACCCATTCGTTCCTATCACAAGTATTATGTCTAAACTGGCATATAGGTTAGGATTTTACATCCGTTTTCACTTTGCATGACCTTATGACCATTTCATTTTAACCTTAGGTACGAGCCCATTCCATGGTGTCATGAAACCTTCATGCTGATTTTAGAAGTGACCCTATACAAATGGTAGAGCTTTCCTATACATGGGTTCCCTAGTTAGATCCTTGTTGCATTTGGTGCCCATGTTGCGTTGCCTCCTTTAGGTTGTGGGAGTCCTTTGTATAGTATCACCATGAATTTGAGCAAGAGATTCATACTCCTCTTGACCTTTATGCTGTCCATTTCCACAGGACTCCCTTATATATGTCAAGTTGTAATTACATTATCATGAGTTTTTCTTTCCTTATTGAGCCTTATTTCGGCTTCCCTGACTTTGAGTATCAGCCATGTAGCCCAAGCTTGTCTCATGTATATCCAAGCAGAGCCATTTTACATATCTTTTACAGCTTGATTCCCCATTTTTACCGTGAGGAGACTTTCCCCCAAGTGTCGTTATCCTACACATGTTTCCTTGCATTGAGCACAGGTATCTTCCGCTTCTTGGAACTAGTTTGTTTTCCCCTTGACACTCGTATCCTCCTATTTTGTAACTATAAAGCACTTTTATTCTTTTTCAAGATTTTCAAAAATATTTGAAAAAGTCCAAAAAAAAATAAAAAAACCAAAAATCTGGATAGGAAAATATGTTATCTTTGGCAGTAGTCGAGTCGTGTCACCTTCGAATAGAGAACTGTATATCACATCCATTGGTTGGGTTAATAGTTTGACTTTAGGGGTTGTACTTGCTTCTCTGAGTTTATCTCCACCGAGTGGTTAAGCTTCTAATCCCTATGGAGCCTCTGTCGATGCCTCTTGTGTCGCAGAGATGTCCCAGTTTTGTATATTGAGTCTATGTTGCCTACATTCAGTCACCATTTGCATTTATGCTCTTGTTCAAAGGAAGTTAAATACTGAGTCAGCCATTCCTCAGTTCTCTTGACTTTGCATGCCAGCCATTCCTAGTACTGGTACTGGTTTGTCTACATTATGATCGAGTCCTTCCACATTATACAGCTTTGTTGAGTACCTCGTGTTGGATGATGGGGGATGCCTTAATGCCCTCCTTCCAGCAGATTTCATCCCATCAACTTCAGATCATTTATTCTGGGATAGAAGTCTAGAGTCATTTTGAGTGCCTTGAGACTTACAGTCATCGAGGGCAGGTTCTCTCGCCATCAATAGTTTTGGGAATAAATTAATGTCCCATGATCGATGGATTCTTTCAAGTGTTCCACCTCAACACATTTATTCACACTTGTTAGATTGCACTCTAGTACCTTGATTCTCATTTTCATTATTGGTGGGTGATCTCACGTCTGTTAACCATATACATCAATGACTGGTAATCAGACGATGGACTACTATGTTCGACCTCGACACCTCTACTCACATAGTAGGACATGTACTCGTAGAGGTATCTATAGAATACTTTCCAGATTGGTGGCATTTCATATATGGTGCCTCTTTGATTGTGCCAGTGTTCATGAGATTTCAGCTCTCGTGACTTGATTCCAATGTATGTCAGATATCTTCAACCATTATGGAGATCTTGATCCATTGTATATCTTCAGCTTTCATGGAGATCATGATCCTTTGTATATCTTTATCATCGATATTATGATCTATCTATATTGTACATGGAAATGACCACACATGTCATATTTTGTATCATTCCTATTCATGTCCATTGTACTCTTATGTATCTGAGACTTCTATATGTACTTGTAGTCATATGCAAAGATATTTGTATTGCATTGTTGGATGGCTGGTTCTTCCACCTAGTTCTTCATCACTCCACTTCTGGGATGGACTTATAGTGTATTTCGGCCATCGTTTCACACCTCTGGCCTCTCACAATAGGGGGCATATGTTATAGCTGATTTTGCCACACATGGTAGATCACACATTTATGGCCTTGTCTATCTCTCTGCAGACTCTTTGGACCCCATGAACTATTTTTGTACATTTTATGTTTCCATTATCATCCCTAAAAACACATATTATTTGCCATACGTGACTTTTTAACCCTTTCTCATGTATATACGCGGATATAACCCTTAAACCCGCCTACATCGGGATGTGTGCAAAAGGCCAAAGTTTTTTGGAGTTTTACTTGTTGTGGATCTGAGTCACTTGTCTCTTGGCCTTCCATATGCCTTGATATTGCTCAGATTTGACCTTCCATTACCCCATTGAAGCACTATATAAGGAACCCTTTGGATACATTGAGAGGGGAGGAATTGAAGAGCAAGAAAACTATAGTCCATTGTTGTTGTAGCTTATACTTGAGTCTGCATCCCTTTGTCCCTTGGAGCACTTGGTATTCTTTCCAAGCTTTCCTTTGCTTGTGAGCTTTATATCGAGAGATGGAGGATTGAGGTAGTGGAGGCCTAGGTAGAGGAATCGGTTTCTCCGATTCGCATACATGCCGACAGAGGTTGTCATTCTTGTAATCTCTAATTTATATTAATAGAAATATCTTTTCATATCCAATGATGTGCATTTAAATGAATATTGAATCCATGGATTCTTTTAATTGCTTATACATTATTGATTATATATGCTAGAGTAGGTCTAACACCATTATA
>LPNX010380608.1:327259-371951 GCA_001517045.1 Pseudotsuga menziesii
GCTAACACAAGCAGGATTGGAAAAGCTCAACAAGAATCTACATCAACCATCTAGAATAAGGTATGTTTCAAGATCCTTTAGTGTTAGATGTTTTATTTCTCTTGCATATTGGGAAGGGATTGATTTCTGTGGTTACTTTGTCTGTTGTGGTACACCCCAAGCCATAGGAAGTTTTCTCCATAACACTTGGCCTAGACCACTATCAGATTAATCCATTCTGATTCCTCAACAGGTTCTATAACACTTGCCTCTAGTAGTCGGTCCAATTCAGCCTTGACCTTCTCTTTGTATCGTGGATTCAATATGTATGGTCATTTCTTGATCGATTTTACGTTGGGTCGCAAAGGTATCTTCATCTCGTTGAGATCTCTGACTATCCCCTTCATATTTGAGAATTTGGTAGGGAACAAATCCTGAAACTCATGCAATAATTTAGTGACCTTTCCTACAGTCTCTTCATCCCAATAATCTCCAATATTGGCTAAATTCGTATTTTTAGGACAACCAATATTAACTTTCTTGATCTTGAGTGGACTCGGGAATTGGTCGCTAGAAATTACAATGCCTTCCATTGCATGCATACCTTATAACTCATGTATGTTTATGTTGAGAGGGTCATCATCATTTGGTTCCACATCACATTGTAGCACTCCATCCGATGGCATATTTTCGTGCTGCATTGATGGAAAGTTTTGACTACGACGTGGACTTCCTTAAATATCTTCTCTTTCATTACTTGCAGTGCAACATCAATTGTTGGGTTATCATTTGTCAAATAGAATGTATGTGTGAAACTAGTATCTAGTTATTCCCACTCAAGAGTTTCTATTCACAGTTCGACAGATGTATACCAATTCTTTGGTATCATATCTAGTGTATGTATGAAGTGATGAACCCATTATTGTCAAGGATATTCCTGCCATGTGACGTGACAATGTTCAATATGTTCAGTAGGATTTGTCAATCTTGTATACTTTTAACATGTATAACTGATATCTTCTCCAAATATGATCTCCAGTAATCTTCTACATTGTGGCCAACTCCGGTAACCATATTGTGGCCAAATATGATAGAATACATGCCGCGATGGAAGAGGAACAATGATAGAAGGAAAGGGTGTGACAAGGAAGGATGAGACAAAGTTAACCATGTCATAATATGTGCAACAACACAATGAATAGAAAGCAACAGTTTAGAAACATCTTGGGTACGAGGACAGCTAGAGTCAGCGGAAGCCACATGTATGAAATAATCTTTGTAAGTCGGGTTGTTAGTGCCTACTATCATGTGTTGATAGAATAGGAAATATAGCCCGTTGGCTAACTGCATGAAATCAACAAAAAGTAGCATGTAAGAGTTTATAAAAGGAGGAACCCAAGTTGTAGGTGGGTTAGCCTCTGAAGATTCTGGTCATGTTAGTCTCTGTAACATTTGTTCATTATTGACAATCTCATGGTATTGTATGTTAGTGTGTTGAAGTCGTATTGAGGATTTGAAGAACCTACAGTTGAGTGTGCAAGAGTGTAGAAGAGAGTGATTCAACTGAGGAAGTGTGTGGATTGATATAGAGTCATAGCAGAGAGTGAGTCGATCTAGGCAGTGTGTGGATCATTAGTAGAGTTGAGTAGAGAAAGAATTGAGAAAAAATACCAAAGAGCATAAGAGGAGGAAGAAGTCTTTGTAGATAGAAAAGAGAGATGAACAGAGTCTAACTCTTAGTGCACAGACCAAAGGTGCCATATATTTCTCATTCCAGATGAAGATCACCTTTCTGGTTTTTCTCGGATGGGTTTCGACATTAGATATCGTGTCAAATGTGTGAATGATGATTGTGATTGAGTCACATATATATATTTTTGTTGTGATTATCTGTTTATGCATTTTACTATGACTGAGTTTATATGTGTTTCTCGCACTGTTGTCATTGAATGTGCCTATGTTGCATTATACAACTCGTAATCTTCTTGAATGGATACAAGATTACTGGAGATCATAACTGATCTCTTCTCCAAATATGATCTCCAGTAATCTTCTACATTGTGTTTCTCGCACTGTTGTCATAGAATGTGCCTATCCATTGTGGTCAATCTTGTATATTGAATGTTCAATAGTATATATTAGTCATTGATGACATTGGATTTGATATTAGTCATTGGTCAATGATATATTTGTGGCTACAAATACGGGTTTCTAGGGTTTAGAATAAAAACTAGGTGTAGACTACAAAGTAGGGTTTCTACAAACTAGGGCATAGACTAAAAACTAGGGTTTCTAAAAACTAAGTGGTCCCTTGTCCCACACACAAGGGGTTTTTATACACCAATTTGGTGTTGGCTTGGATGAGAAATTAAAACTGGATTATTACTATTATAGAACTTTGTTCAAAACCATACATAAGATGGAAAGAATTTAAAATTATGTTTTCTATGAAATTTGGTGGTGTTCTCCTATAAGTTTATCATGATAGAATTGTAATTTCATTTCACTCCGACAAGTGAAAAAACTCATTATCTCATCCATTAGTAGCTTGGGAGCATACAACCAAGACATGGATCAACACATTTGGGCACATACAAAGCATGCAAGGTGACCATGGGAAGTGTTGGATTGATCATGGGCATAGAGAGTTTGGCAGCAAGACATGCAACCAAGAGGATTTGATAGTTGGAAAAGGATTTGGTAAGGGGAGTATTGGAAAGGCACTTTGATAGTTAGTAAAATCCTTTGAAAGAGAAGTATTTGACAAGAAACAATGTGGAAGAGATGTCACCAAGTCCACTTTCCCATGGCATGGTGGTAAGATACACCAAGAAGACCAAACCAGTTTTACACCATGCTAGAAACTTGTGAATTCCATTAAGAAGAACTCTTGGTTTCATAGGAAAAGGGGCTCATGAGAATGCCAAATAATGGGAAAAATAATTGGCAAAGTGGAGCACCCAAACAAGGTGCACCTAGGAGGGAGTTCAGGAGAAACACTCAAGTGTTGTAATGCAATTACAACTTGACATATATAAGGGAGCCCCAAGGAAATGGAAATAATAAAGGTCAAGAGGAGTATGAAGCTCTTACTCAAAGTCATGGCGATACTATACAAAGGACTCCCACAACCTAAAGGAGGCAACACAACATGGACACCAAATGCAACAAGGATCTAACTAGGGCACCCATGTATAGGAAAGCTCTACCATTCGCATAGTGTCACTTCTAAAAGCAGCATGAAGGTTTCATGACACCATGGAATGGGCTCGTACCTAAGGTTAAAATGAAACGGTCATAAGGTCATGCAAAGTGAAAATGGATGTGAAATCCTAACCTATATGCCAGTTTAGACACAATACCTGTGATAAGACCGAATGGGTTGAAACCTCGGAGAGAGTGTACAAAACCTGGACCCTACATGACAACCATATTAGTCCAAAACAACCCAAAATATTCAATAAATAATCCAAACTATAGGATATAGGGAGGAATGATCATGACAATTGCACCCAATGGAAATAATGCGATGAACGATGGGACATAAAAAGGAAAGGTGTAGACCCAACGTTCACACATCCACTACCACCCCTGTGAGGGTGAACATCAGTGTAAAGACTAAGAGAAGGGATTCAACATCTTCCACAAATGGAGTATATGGTGGAATGTGACCACTCCCAAATCTATGAGCATGGTAAGGGGTTCTGATGTCCCCAAGTCTAAAACTAGGGTCCGTACTAGGACCAAGCACAGGTGATAGGATACTAGGCATGCTGAAAATAAAAGGACTCGAACTCATGATAGCATAAATATACTCAAGTAACCGCGATCCCAAAGGCCAACTAGCGCACAAAGAGCACACTCCGAAGAAAATATATAGCCAAAATACAAGCAAACCAAGGGGAGGATATGTGAGCTTTGAATGCAGCAGGTATGTCTCACCTAGGAGAGGCTCGAAACTCCCATACACTATAAACAGAGGTACGTAACCAATTATAGTGGCCCTCAACTTCAATGCATAAAGTGACTGTGCTGTTCGAGCTCTACCTGGCTAGGACACTCACAGAATAACCTCAGCAAGTATCCCCTGTGATACCTAGGTAAGGCAACTAAGGTCACCACAATATAACCAATGCTTAGGTGAACAGTTGTAGGCGGGATTGACCATATGGGCAGGGTAGCAAAGCCAGAAACTCTCAAAAGAGCCCCCAAATACGAATACAATCCTGGAAATATCTCCGGTGCTACTCAATTACAACCAGGGGTCATCCCAATCATAACCACGTACACTGACTCATGCTTAACTCCCATATAAGAGGAGCGTCCTAAGAAACACTAATTATATCAAGGATTTCTCTCTCACTTGGACATACACCTAATTGTTTTGTTTAGTGGTCTTGGAGAATTAACTCACAATGAACTATTTGAAGACCCTAAAACCTATTCTTATTGGTGAACACAATAAAAAAAAAGTGTAATTCATTTTAAATTATGCATTGATTTTAATGGTTGTAATTAATCAAAGGGAAATGGCCATGCAACTAATGATATGAAGACTCAGTCAGCAGTGACATAAAAGTGCACACCTAACAGGAAATGCCAAGTGCAATCTTGTAGAATGAAAAACAAGGTGTGCCACTACATGAGATGCATAAATATATATATTCCTTTCCGAATGCCAATGCAATCCTTCCTATATGAAATTCTAAATAAAACTCTCATCCAAGCAATCCAATGCAAGTACCTCCTCAAATACATATGCAAAAAATGCAACTACCTTGTATTTTTCAATATAAAAGAATGAAAAATGCAATAAAAGTCATCTAAAACTCTCAGTCTCTATAGCAAGTATATAACACAAGTCCAACAAGACACCGAGACAAAAAAGAGTAATGCACTAATGAAAAAACAAAAAGGATAAATGAGTAAAACTACTTTGAAAGAAAAATCAATGAAAAAGCGGTCTTTGGTCATAAAAGAAGCATCCAACAAACAACATCAAACCCAAGGAAGACCCAACCGCACTCACAACCCATCCAACAACTTCCCACAACACCAAACTCACCAAAAGGGATATTGTACGTGACTATTTAAAGAACAACTATGTATATACGCGAATTTTGGCCAAAAAGATACATGTATACACAGATTTTGGCAAAAAACCTACATGTATACGTGACTTTTGGCCAAAAATCCGTGTATGTACGTGAATTTTGGCCAAAAACCTGCGTATACAGAGAAGACAGTGGTAAAAATAAGGCCAAGGGTCAAACCAATAAAGGGGAGTGTCAATGGATGAACATACTATAAAATGAAACACATAAACAAGGAGAAAAAAAGAGCAAGTCAAGAATATCAAGCACATTGTGCCCCCAAACCCTAAAGAAAAACAAGTAATGTCCCCAGTATGGTCTCCAATTCTATTACAGAGAAAAATTCCTATGGCTTGGGGTGTACCACAACCGACAAAGTAACCGTAGAAATCAATCCCTTCCCAATATGCAAGAGAATTAAAACATCTAACGCTAAAGGATATTGAAACATACCTTATTCCAGATGGTTGATGTAGATCCCCATTGAGCTTTCCCAATCCCACTTGTGTTAGAAATTCGCTAACTCAACAATCAGTAAACAAGACAAGCATGTTATATAATGGTGTTAGACCTACTCTAGCATATATAATCAATAATGTATAAGCCTATTAAAAGAATCCATGGATTCAATATTAATTTAAATGCACATCATTGGACATGAAAATATATTTCTATTAATATAAATCAGAGATTACAAGAATGACAACCTCTGTCGCCATGTCTGCGAATCAAAGAAACTGTGTCCTCCACCTGGGCGTCCACCACCTCAATCTTCCATCTCTTGATAGCAAGCTCACAAGCAAAGGAAAGCTTGGGAAGAACACTAAGTGCTCCAAGGGACAAAGGGATGCAGACTCAAGTATAAGCTATGGCAAAAGTGGACTATAGTTTTCTTGCTCTTCAATTCCTCTACTTTCAATGTATCCAAAGGGTTCCTTATATAGTGCTTCAATGGGGTAATGGAAGGTCAAATATGAGCGATCTCAAGGCATATGGATGGCCAAGAGACAAGTGACTTGGATCCACATCAAGGAAAAATCCAAAAATATTTGGCTTTTCACACACATCCCGATGTATGCAGGTTTAAGGGTTATATCCACGTATATACGCAAGAAAGGGTTAAAAAGTCACGTATGGAAAATAACATGTGTTTTTAGGGATGATCATGGAAACATCAAAGGTACAAAAATAGTCCATGGGGTCCAAAGAGTCTGCAGAGAGACAAGGAAGGCCATAAATGTGTGATCTACCATGTGTGGTAAAATTAGTTGTAACACCAAGAATACCACAGGAGAAGTAAGAATTTGTGTCGACATGAGAAAGTTGAATGGTTCTTGTTTGCATGACCCATTTTTGACTCCGTTCACAGATGAAGTACTAGAGAGTGTCAGAGGACAAGAAATGTACTCCTTCACTGATGGATTTTTTGGTTACCATCAAATCAGGGTTGCATAGGAATACTGACACAACAGTACCTTTGTGCCATAGTGGGGGTGTTTCCAGTATACGGTAATTCCCCCGTTCTTTTTTCCATAATTGTAGTAGCTACATGTAAATATTTTATATACAAATTTCTTGAAGTCTAATTCGATGATTGGATGGTATTTGGTCTCATAAAAGACCATATCGAGATCCTTAGAATGATGCTAGAACACTGTCACCAGTATAAAATTTCACTCAATTTGAATAAATATATTTTTTCTTCCTCGTTTGGAGCCCTATTAGGACATGTGGTCTGCCGCAATGGAATTTTGTCGATCTGACCAAAATTGTGATCATTCTTGATCTACCACCACCTACTATAGTTAAATAGTTGAGAGAAACACTAGGACACAGTGGATACTATATAAACATTATCAAAGTATATCCAAAGTTCGTTGTTCTGATGGAAAATATTTTGAAAAAAGATGTTAAGTTTCAATGGAAAGAGAGCTACCAAGATAGTCTCGATGCATTGAAAAACAAGATGACTAATGCTCCAATACTTGTATTTCCAGAATGGAAAAAGGAGTTTCATGTTCATGTCAATGTGTCATCTATCATGCTCAACATGGTACTACCACATCCTAGTGAAGGATCTATCGATCATCCCATTTCCTTCGCTAGCAGGAAGTTTTCAACTACAGAGAAAAGTTATACCATGACGGAAAGAGAAGGTTTAGCGATGGTATATGCACTGTAGAAATTCAAACATTATTTGTTGGGTGGACATTTTAAGATGTACAATGACCATTATACATTGAAATACTTGGTTAATAAGCCAGTGTTGGGGGAAATATCTATCGGTGCATTCTCCTCTTCTAGGAATTTCATTTCAAGATAATTGTTAAACGTGGTCAATTGAATTTGGGACCAGACCATATTTCAAGGATAGAAAGTGGTGAAGAGCCTAGTAACATGGATGATAATCTCCCTGATGCACAACTGTTTGCGATAACCATGTTTGATGATCATTATAGGGATATCATACAATTTTTTAGTATGGGTTATATGCCAGCTACATTCACCCTTGCACAAAAGAAATAGTTGGTTGTGCAAGCTGTGGATTTCTAGTTGATCGCTAGACAATTGTATAAGATGGGCCCTGATGAGATTCTTCGCCTTTGCATTTTAGAGCACAAACAACCGTTGATATTAAATGAAGCACATACTAGTGTTGCAAGAGGCCACTACGAAGGGAAAGCTATGGTCCGCAAGATTTTGCAAGTAGGATTATGGTGGCCCACCGTGCATGTGGATCCCTGAGATTATTGTCGCAGTTGTGATGTCTGTCAAAGGACGTGAAATCCATTGTGACGAGATAAAATTCCATTAGTACCTCAAATAACTTTGAATTTTTTTTATAAATGGGCCATTGATTTTGTGGGTCCCATCAGTATGATAGGAAAGCGCACTGGTGCATGAAATATTATTACAGTGACTAACTACTTAAATAGATGGGATGAAGCAATTCCAATAAAGGATTGTACTACTGTGAATAATGCGATTTTTTTATTTGATAATGTCATGACATGACTTCAATGCCCAAATATTTTGATAAGTGAGCAAGGTACGCACTTTGTCAACCAGTTGATTGCATAACTCACAAAGGAATTCCAAATTTAGCATATGAGGACAACACCTTATCACCCTCAAGCAAATGAAGTTGTCGACGTCTTTAACAAAATTCTGGAAAATGCATTGACAAAGGTTTGTAGTGTTCAAAGAGATGGCTGTGATCAGAAAATCTCAGTGGTATTATGGGCATATTGTACGACTTATAATAAATTGACAGGACAAACTCCATTTTGGTTGATGTATGGGAAAGAAGTTGTGATTCCTATGGATTATATTGTCCCAAGATTAATAATTTTTGCGATTACAGAGTTGGAAGATGGTGGTGCTATCAAAGAAATATTGTTGCAAATTTTGCACCTGGAAGAAGAACATTTTTTCATAGGATTTCATCAAAATGTTGAAAAACAAAGGCAAAAGGCATGGAATGATCGAAACACTAAGAGCAAGCACTTTGAGGTTGGTGTTATCAGGAATTCTCAATCAGTGCAGACACTGTTTGTTCCTCTGCACTGTAAGTCACAAGCATAGAACAAAAAGACACACCAACAAATCCTTTCCTTAAATAATCGAATTAAATGACATGAAACAAAATATACCTCAACCCTAGATCTATTTGTCTTTTCTTCGAAAGCCCTTGCAATGGTTCAATACCTGCAAAACAGATCAAAAGACAAACAAACAAGATGAGAGAATCATGATAAATTGATTATTTATATCAGTGATCAAGGAGTCTGATAATATCTAATTAAGACCAATACATCAAATATAGGAAAGGGGAATGTCTTTGTATTAATTATGAAAGAGATAGAAGTACAACAAAAAATCCTTGATGTCGATGGCTTTGATCTCTACAAGAACATATACAATCCTATCTGACTATGAAGATCTCTCCACAAAAAATCTAGCTCTACTTTGCCTCTAATTCAGACTTCAATCCAACAACATAAGGGTACTTTTCTTGGCTTCCCTCACTCACATCATGAAGGCTTCATTTATAGGACAAAACCGTGAGATTGACTTGGGGGAATGGATAGAATGTGATCCCTATAGGTGAGGGAAGTGAATTCCACATCTCCCAAGCATGTAGGAGATGACTCCATGGAGGCTTCTGCATGGAAGCTTCCAAAAACTTCTTTTTTTCCCATTTTTTGACCATCGATGCTCTTGGAAGAAAGGAAAGGTGCACCGACCTAGGGTTTCACCAAAGAAAAAGGGAAACGACGCTCTTTACTCCACTGTGAGAAGCACCGTTAGTGCTCTATGTAAAAAGAGGAAAGGCACCGACCCTTTAAGATATGGAAAAAAGACATCCAAGTTATCTAAGGTCAGGTTTCTTAGAAGGCAAATGATCAATGAGTAATTTCCAAAAAGGCTGATGGGCAGTGTGGAATTTCCAAGTGCAACAGAATGCCCCCCAAAGTATGAATCTAGAAGGAAGTGATAGGTGAAATAGTTTGCAAGATATCCATCTAGGATAGAGGAAAGGAGAGATAAGTTCATAACTGACATAAGACTATATAACTGGCTCCATCCAAACTAAGCATAACTGTGGACCAATACACTGCAGATATATGATGATGACTATGTCATGGATACCAAAAATACATTGTATACCCATGGAAAACTGATGTAAATGATGGAACATGGATACAAGTCATACAAGGTAGATCCATGTTGTAAATTTTCAAGTACGAAACACAGCCACCAAAACATACAATGTGGATCCGTGTCAAGACTTTCGTTGATCTCCAAACGCAACCTGAGAATAGGCAGATATAATGGTGAGGCCTATCAACCCAAGGTATTCATTCCAATCCTCAACTGATACGATTCTAATCGCGTGAATAAATTTCTTGATATCAAACATGGCAGAAACCACTTGATTACGAGTCATTGATGAAAACTGTTAGTAAGTCCGAGGGAGATCACCATTAATGTCAATGATTCCCAAGGTAACTAAGTACATTCTCCTAAGTGTGAATAGATGTTTTGAAGTTGAACACTTGATAAAATATCTCAATCAGAGGTTATTGATGAAAACCTACTATTGAAAGTGAGGAAACCTACCATTGAGGCATGGAGGCTTCATGGTACTTGACTAGGTTTCTAGGTCTAATTACCAGATAATGAGCTGAAGTTGATAGGAATAGACTTATCACAGGAGGGCCATGATGATTCCCACATCAGTGACATGAAACAAGGAAAAAACCTTGATTTGGAGGTATGAAACTAACTCATACATGATTGAATTTAGGGATAGATAAAGTTACTGATGAGATATTTTCTGGAGAGACATCCTTTGAACAATTTGAGGCTTGACAAATGACTTGGAAACATTGACTTGACGAGACCAAAACCAGGTGTAATGCAAGGAATATGATGAAGCATTCTTTGAATTGACTCAAAGGAGTCAGGTGAATCACAAAAGTGGATTGACTCGGAAACAAGCGGAATACCCAACTGTTCAGAGATGCAAATGCAGATAGGTGACATGTTCAAAGGTGGACTGTAGACTAAACTGCCATAAATACAATTTAAAACCATTCCCCTTTCCTTTAATTTCCCCAACCTGAAAGATGAGTGCCTCTTTTGTTTTTACGAGTTCAAAGAGGCTAACAAACACTCATTGTATCTCATCAAGTGATGAGTCCATTCTCACATGTTTTATGAACCTAAGAAAGGAGGGGTTTGTTCCCAGATAGGTTCTTTCATCGTTTTGTTTTACGAGTCTGACGAGAGAAAAATCATTTGTCATTTCATGTTTAGAGAGTCAGAAATGACTAAGACACTACAACAAATATTGGAATTAGCATCCCATTTAGAGTCCCTTTCTAGTGTAATTTTCTTTTACATTTAGTGGTCAAACTAGACACTAAATTGGACGTGCCATGGACAAAACTTAAAGCATCTCAAAAAACGTCTTTTTTTGCTTCCTAGATAGTGTAACGTCCCCGACCCTTCGACCGGCGAAGAGGACGCTACTTCCACCAAACATACGGGCAATCAACCCCATGAAGATGAATAGGGATAGATGCTGATATTAAAAAGCTTAACATAATACATACAAGATGCATAATCCATCATACAAATATGCATAGTTCCTCAACATTCAGTGGAAGCAAACATATACATTCCAGCATTCAACATGTTCATTATTTCTCATGAAACAGTAGATATAATTGCAGAGATGAAACAGTCAGGACTACTTATCTTTTGATGAAGAACTCACCTCACAACCAGCTATGTCGCTGCAACGTTCCACATAACCATAGACCAGCATGCTCAGCAATCTCTCAACAAAACTTCCATCCTCGAGATGGGCATGATTCCTCAAGGAATAAGGGTCAATGCATGCTTACACATAGCCAAGGTTTTCCAATCTGCCAAACCCACACATAGTAGGGTTTACCAGGCCATCAAGGAGCTAGGAAAGGATAAATTCTAAGTTGGTGGCCTCAACACCAGTTTCCTCAAGCATACCCAGCCTCTAATCCCACTCTCCACAATCCGAAGACCAACCACTACACACCACAACAAAACAACCCATTCACAGCTCTATGAAGAAGGCAAAGACAACTGGGTGACAATCCCAAACAAAAGGTGAAACACAGCTCAAGTCCACAAGACAAATCAGGGTTGTTCTTGGCCTTAGTGTATCCAAACAAACTCAACAACGACCCAAAACCAGGGTACATCAACAACCACAAACTCACAATGAGAACTATGGCAACCTTACATAGTCTCAAAATAGAGGCAGAAGTAGAACTCCCAACATAGACATGGGAGGACTCAACCAATGGATGTGGAAGTCAATGACCTTCCAACATCTAAAATTCCATAGCACACAACTCCTCAACACAAATGCTAAAGAGAGTTACATAGACAGAAATGGGGAAAAGAACAAACTATCAACCTGTGCGCAAAGGAAAAAGACATAGTCCAAAAATGGAAGAAGGAAACACACACACAGTCTGAAAGGGAAGAAGAAATCGAACTCTCAACAGCATCCAAAATCATAGGAAGAATGACAGCAACCCAAATTGCGGGTTAAACCAACAGCAAGCCTGAATCATGGATGAAACCACGGCTATTTCACATACACAGTAGAAATCGTACCCTTGAGTCCGTTCTTCTAGCTCGCTGCATGCACAAAACCAAAGGAGAACCCCTGACCAGTGCATGAGGAAAATGATGGGAAAACAGTGTGAGGAAAAAAGAATGTCTCTTTGAGTGAGGATGGAATTCCCGAGACTACAATCGTGAAGGTGAAGATCAAGTCAACTGCCTACATGAGGGAAACAATGGCTTCTGCCACTGGGTATGTGTACCATCAAAGTTGAAAGTATCCTGCCATACTGATGCCCCCCATGCCCACGTTTCCTCAAGCAGTAACTACCCTCAACTAACGCCTGCCCCAAATGACTTGGTGGCTAAAAAAGACAAGAAGGTGGTCGGATGAGACAAGGGAAGATGGAAAATAAAATAGGGTGGTAACACATGGATTCCCCCCCATAGTCCAAGGTTTGACATCCCCCACCCTTATCCTTTGGAATCATGCCCTTTTCATTTTAACGTTGCACCGGCGTAGCTAGCTGTAGGTTTAGTTTAATTGATGTGCGTATTTACATGATGCCAAACTATAATGTGCCGGATAGCATGATATACCATCGGCAACTATCCCTATTGCTGAAACATACACAACCAAATCGATGGTGGGGATTTTGCATTTAGCTCCTCACCACGATCAATTAAATTATATACATCATGCAAATGGGGTCAAAACCGGGGTGTTACATTCCCCTCCCCCTTGGAATAACACCGTCCTCGGTGTTCCAATACATAGGAATATATATACAATTGCACATCCAAAATTTCAAAATTTCGCAGATCTGTCCCATGTTCAATTATTTACTTTGAACGTTCAGGAGCAAGCCCCTCAGCTTCCACGAACTTCTCCTACTGGTTCTCATCTTTCAGCTTATCCCGTAGTCTAGGAACTTTGTGGTTGTTGCCCTCTTTATGTTCCCTCATTGGGCAGTCCTGGCGTAAATGATGTCCTCTGCATCCCCAGCATTTCACTGGTTAATTCATCTTTACTTGCTCAATTTCCTTTGAGTCTTCATGCCTAGACCATTTCTTAATGGGTCGCTTAGACGAATGTCCCATCACTGATCCACCTTCCTTTCCTTTTTCGCTTGCTCCCAGAAGGCTTTTCACCTCCCTTTGCAAACCAATAGAGTCTTGCAAAATCTGGTGGTTCATTTCATTCCACCTTTTCTATATCTTGAGCATCTCTCCAAGATTTTCTTGGGTCTTGGCAATCATTTGAAGGAGACTTTCAGCCAATTCCAACAACTTTTGATCTGCTTCCATGATCAACGTGCACCACCGGGTTTCACTTTTCTCACCTGTGAAATGCACCATTGAAATTCTGTCAGACCAAGCATAATATAGACATTAAAATCAGTCAGTCAATTACCCAATTAGAATGACAGTCCAATTCTCATCAAGGAGGCTTTCATATTTTCCATGCCTTCCCAGCAGGCACATGAACTCATTCATGTCCATTCTTGGGGAGGGAATTAACTATTCTAGCATTCATAATTTACTTTAAGAAAATACACACATCCCATTTTCATTCATACATGCATTCAACATTCCTTTGTTTTCACAATGCATAAATATATATGTATATATAATCAAAAGGCAAGAGAGAGCAGCAAGATTTTTTCCCCTCTATGTTCTGTTCCATCCGAGAACCCACACCACCGCTGCGGCTTTTCATGCTCTCAGCCTCTTTCACTTCACCATGAATGCTGGACCAATCCCTCTTGGTCATGACACTTAGTGTCTCCGATCTATTCTAGACCTCTAAACCATGGAGCCTTCCCACATGGTTTCCTTGGCTGCTAGGAACTTCACAATCTCACTAGCACCTTTTTTTATTACCGCTCATTCTGAGCTTTCCAGGATAGTCACATGTCCACATGCACCCCTAGGATGCTCTCATAGTCCTCACCCCTAGCGATACCTATATCCAAACATTGAATAGATTCACATGTTTAGTTTATCTTCATCGGTTTTATCTCTAGAATAAGAGCTTAAAACATCATAACCAATCATATACACATGTATATTTATAAGCAAAATAATCCAATACTTATCTGTATTGTGCGTTTCCTCGTTGGTCCACACGATCCTGCTTCGCTTTGCAAACCTTGGGATCGCCTATGGACTTGGATGTTAGGTTAGCATGTAGGCTACTCCACAACATCAAATAATTAATGTCCAACCAGTACACCCTCATGTCGACTGGGCTTGGAACTTTACCATCACCATTTCCAGGTCCAGGATCTACTATGGATCCCCAAGCATATAACAACCCAACATACACTTATGCCAACATACACTTATATCAACAATAATACATACACTTATATCAACAATACACTTATATCAACATACACTTATATCAACAATAATGCACACTTATATCAACAATAACCCTTACTACGCAACCCCTCACAACAACCATTTCCCTTTTCTCTTTAGGGTGCAACACCCAACTGCATCTATTTAGCCTATTAACACAAGCAATATAAGCAAACTCATCAGCGTTATTGCTCTAAAACTATAATCATATTTCATATCATTCACTATCAAGTATTGAGACACCAGGAGTGCATCCACTCCCTAGGGTGTAGTCAATATTGAAAACCCTTTCATGACTCGACATTGGAAAAGTGTGCACCTTTTCCCAGTGTGTGCCATGTAGGTCCTATTCATACTCAATCAATCGTTCATAATGGAAATAAAATCAAAGCATGTTCTGCATATTGAATTTAACAATTTGACAAGCAAATTCTTAGCAAGGGTCACATAACACTTATCCATTTGTCGATGCAGTATTCCTTCGTTAAGGAGGAATGGGGCTCCCTTCTCTGAGTTGACAGTCCATCGGTTAGCCATCCCAACTCCTATTTACATTTCATATCCACACATGTCTTACCGACATAATCTATACCATCTCACTCATGTTGCGTACCAACATGTAGTGAAGATGAGACATTTCCAAAATGTCCAATGGAGTTTCACCTGAATCCCATTTCCAAGATAAGGGAAAACCTTCCCATGAAGTTTGGCTCCTGTAGGCCATCACACATGATCTTCCTACAGCGTGTACCCCTGGCACATTCATCAAATATCCAAATAGTCAATCATTATCTGATAATACAATCCAAATTGATTGTTCCATAACCAAGCAATGACATTAGTAATCAAATTCAATAGGAATTTGCAACTCTGTCTACTACAGAAATTAATTTGCTTAGCAATGAGGTGATCCTCAATTGTGGGTCTCTTGTAAGCAGCACCACTAGGCCCATTATGGTTTTATGCTTACTAGGATATTATGAATACCCACTTACAATGTGTCCTCCTAACACAATCTTATGCAAGCCAATAGTGATTAGTAGTTGTCAACAATTTCTCAAATCCAAAATTCACAATTCAAATTTAACAACCCATTATGCATACCAACTATTTTCACAGGCATGAGACTCTTCTCATAAGGTTTGGCTCTTTCACATGGTAGATTCCAGCATTTGTCATGGTCTTACTCTCATTTCCATGCTCTAAATAATATACCTGAAACTTGAGCTTCAATCAACCAAACATTTGGTAAGTCTGGATGCATATAACCTTTTCACTGCTGCAACCATCACTGAAGCATTTTCAAAATTTATAAAATTCAAATACTTCCAGTTGTTAATCACATCAATATTACCAAAACTCATTTACTTCATGCAATCATTAACATTTGCAAGGTATAGTCACATCATTCCTGTAATTAAATGAAATGTTTCGATACTCCTTACTTCACAAGCATATCATTTGTACCACCTTGCTCTTCCATAGAGCATTTCCGGCAGCCAACTGATCATGACTATCCTCTTTATGCACTTACTATCATGCATTCATAACAGCCCTTGAAATGGTTCCTGAATTGTCATCAATTCATCATTTCATCCATTAGTTATTCATAATATCACATGCACTCATCTCAATGCATTCATGCAATGCATCACAACATTTGCACCTGTACTTATGCGATCAATCACTCACACCCTTAATATGCATCTATTCAATGCATGACTACAAGATTCATAAAATCTTTTTAATGTGTATCCATTCAATGCTACCTTCCATTGATTCAGGAATACTATGCATTCAACACACCATGCATAGCCTAACCATGACTACTTCATATAGGATGCATGACTATAATCAAGATCATCAGTACTTACTTTCCTTGGGCTACTAAGCTCAATCAATATATACAGGAATGACACCTTTCTATATGAACATTGTATAAAATTCAAATATCCATGTGGTATGAGGTCTCTTACCTCTACCACTCCTTGAAATTTGTCATAATTAAACCATTACCTGCATGGATCCTACTTACACCTTCAACATTACCAGTTTCGTCGGTATCTTGCAGAGGATTGCAGAATTTGCTCACCAACTTTTGATATGCCTTATCCCTTCCTCCAGAGGGTTGCTAGTCACATTTGTCAGCATCAGCAACGTATTCAGCCAAGTCCATTTTGTCATTGGTTTTTCCTCTAATGCTAACACCAATGCAATAACTATCATTAGTGGTTCATTATAAATGTATAATCCTCAATATCCTATGTACGCAAAGAATATCCTCATGCATTTTATGTACAAAGCTTATAAATATAAATATAATTAGTAAGATAAGGGTTAAGGAATTTTCCCTATTAAAACTCTGATTTCGGCTCCCATATTGGGTTTCCTTCCACCATTGGGGAAATCCTTTCAACATTGACCCGCTGTGGCGATTGGGTCTTCCTCTTCGTGCCACCGCTGCACCAGAATATTGTTCGATTTTCGATCGGCGCTGTTGCGGCTGGATCTTCTTTTTCATTTCGCTACTGTAGCGGCTTCATTTTCTTCTTCCATCCGCTGGCATAGCAGCTCCTATCCTTTCTTTCGCTTGCCACCATTGCAGCTTGATGTTCATCTTTCACCGATCATGGCTGCCCCCTTTACCTCTTCTTGCTGTTGTCATGTCGGTTCGAAGCATGAGCTCTATCCATAATGACAGAAGAACCTTGAACCTCTTTCATGCCGCTGTATCGACGCCTCGAACAACTAACCCTTTCCACATCGTCAATCAGAACCACAATTCCTTGAGTGGATAGTTCTTTAGGAATCCACAACAGTGGACTCACAATCAACTAAACTTTTTCGACTTCTATCGGCACTCAAGACTACTAGTCTCCCGACGTATCGGTGGTCTATTCATCTATGCTTCTGAACTTTATCGACGATGCCAAAGGCTATCCCTCAACGGTCAAACAACTAATATTTTCCACGGTTTCAGATCCCCATCCGTCTAAACTTCCGATTCCTTTATCAGCGCTACAAAACCAATCATCGGCAATCGAATCCTCTACCTGTCGGATGGCTAGTTCTCTAAGCTTCTAACACTTTGGAGGTTTGATCTTCATCTTTAATCCGATGTGTCGATGGTCCAATCCTCTAAAGTTTTTCGATGTTTTCTGTACTTAGAAAAAATTTCGGAAACTTTTCTTCTTCCTTCCACCGCCGCATCGGCTACTCAATCAACTATCCTTCACTGATGTTTCGGTGATATTCGGAAGATATCCACTGAAACTACGGCTCTACCTTCAACTAATTTCAGCTGAAACCTTCTCTTCTCTTCCACCACTGCATCAGCAACCTCATCTTCTATTTTTCTCTGATACTTGCCGTCGCATTGGTTGCTCAAATAGCTAACTTTCATCGACGGTTTCCATACTTGGAGGAATTTTTGAAATTTTTTTTTCCCTTTCTACTTTCTTCCCCTGATGTATTGGCACCCTCAACATCTATTTTCTGCCGACGTCTTGGCGGTCTTCGACTGATTCCCTCCGCAACTGCGGCTCCGACTTCCACTATTTTCCGCTGATGTCATCGAAAGTCCTTCCATCTAAATGTGTCGACATTTTGGCAGCCTTCAGCTGAAACCTTCCGATGATCTCAACACTTAGAAAAATCTTCAAATAATTTCCTCTTTGTCAGCTTATTTCTCCCATTGGCATCGACTCCCAACACCTCTTATTTTCCACCGTTGCGGCTCCCTTCTGGCGAGCCTCCCCTTTCTTCTGTCGCTACCACTGCATCGAAAGAATTCTTGTGAAGCTTCCCATCGTTGTGGCTCCATCTCTAGCTTTTGTCCATTGTGCATCAAATGGACTTCCACCTAGCTCATCCGATGATTTTTGGACTTAGAAAAATTTTGGGAATTTTCTTCTTAGTCTTCCACCGCATTGGCTCCCCAAAGAACTAAATTTCGCCGATCAATCTACTAATCTCCACCGAAACTGTGGGTACTCCATCCACTAAATTGCGTTGATGTTTCAACAGTCTTCCACTGATTGCTTCCAATGGAAGTTTCCTCTCCACCGCTTTGTCGGCTCTTTCTTCATCTGTCCACCGTCGACAAGCCAACACTTTCCGACGATTTCTATACTTAGAAAAATTTTCGGTGAAAATTTTTCCACCGCAGGTTCTTGTCGACAGTGTCTCGGTTCACCCCAGCCAAGACCATCAGCTCCTCCTAGCTGACGTAAATCCCAACTTTCAACCACCGTGTCGACTCCTTCTCAGATACCTAGCCGCTATAGCGACTCACTTGGGCTTGCTCAGCTGACAAAGAGAGTTTTATACATAGACAATTTTGGAACTCTTTTGTCTACTACTATTCTGCTGGACATAGAAGGTAATTATACCCTCTATCAGTTGCTCCTTCTTGTACCATAGAGGTCCACTGTTGTAACCTTGAGCTCTGTCACTACATATTTACGTCCCATTCAGGCCCATGCTGCAATCTTTTCTCTGATACCACTCTGTAACATCCCCGACCCTCCGACCGACGAAGAGGACGCTACTTCCACCAAACATATGGGAAAGTATCCCCATGAAGATGAATAGGGATAAATGCTGATATTAAAAAGCTTAACATAATACATACAAGATGCATAATCCATCATACAAAGATGCATAGTTCCTCAACATTTAGCGGAAGCAAACATATACATTTCGGCATTCAACATGTTCATCATTTCTCATGAAATAGTAGATATAATTGTAGAGATGAAATAGTCAGGAGTGCTTATATTTTGATGAAGAACTTGCCCCGCAACAAGCTACGTCTCTGCAATGTTCCACCCAACCATAGACCAGGGTGCTCATCAATATCTCAGCAACACTACCACCCCCGAGCTGGGCATGATTCCTCAAGGAATAAGGGTCAATGCAAGCTTACACATAGCCAAGGTTTGCCAATTAGCCAAACCCACACACAATAGGGTTTACCAGGTCGTTAAGGAGCTAGGAAAGGCTAAATGCTAAGTTGGTGGCCTCAACACTAGTTTCCTCAAGCAAACCCAGCCTCTAATCCCACTCTCGATAGTCTGAAGACCAACCACTGCACACCACATCAAAACAACCCATTCACAGCTCTGTGTAGAAGGAAAAGACAACTGGGTGACAATCCCAAACAAAAGGTCAAACACAGCTCAAGTCCACAAGACAAATCAGGGTTGTTCTTGGCCCTAGCATGGCCAAAACAACTCAACAGTGACCCAAAACCAGGGTACATCAACAGCCACAAACTCACAATGAGAACTATGGCAACCTTACACAATATCAAAATAGAGGCAGAAGCAGAACTCCCAACATAGACATGGGAGGACTCAACCAACACATGTGGAAGTCAACGACCGTCCAACATCTAAAATCCCACAGCACACCACTCCTCAACGCAAACGCTAAAGAGAGTTACATAGACAAAAATGGGGAAAAGAACAAACTCTCAACCTGTGCGCAAAGGAAAAATACACAGTCCAAAAATGGAAGAAGGAAACACACACACAGTCCAAAAGGGAAGAAGAAATCAGACTCTCAACAGCATCCAAAATCATAGGAAGAATGACAGCAACCCAAATCGCGGGTTAAACCAAAAGGAAGCCCAAATCATGGATGAAACCATGGCTATTTCACATACACAGCAGAAATTGTACCCTTGAGGCCGCTCTTCTAGCTCGCTGCATGAGCAAAACCAAAGGAGAACCCCCGATCTGTGCGTGAGAAAAATGATGGGAAAACTGTGTGTGAGGAAAACAGAATGTCTCTCTGTGTGAGGATGGAATTCCCCGGACCACAATCATGAAGGTGAAGACCAGGCCAAGTACCTGCATGACGGAAATGATGGCTTCTGCCACTGGGTATGCGTACCGTTAGAGTTGACAAGAGCCTGCCATACTAACGCCCCCCATGCCCATGTTTCCTCAAGCAGTAACTACCCTCAACTAACACCTGCCCCAAATGACTTGGTGGCTGAAAAAGACAAGAAGGTGGTGGGATGAGACAAGGGAAGATGGCAAATCAAACAGGGTGGTAACACATGGATTCCCCACCATAGTCCAAGGTTTGACATCCCCCACCATTAGGGCCTTTGGAATCATGCCCTTTTCATTTTAATGTTGCACCATCGTAGCTGGCTATAGGTTTAGTTTAATTGATGTGTGTATTTACATGATGCCAAACTATAATGTGTCGGATAGCATGATATACCATCGGCAACTATCCCTATTGCCGAAACATACACAATGAAATCGATGTTGGGGATTTTGCCTTTAGCTCCTCACCACGATCAATTACATTATATACATCATGCAAATGGGGTCAAAACCAGGGTGTTACAGATAGCATCCTTTATGACGTCCAAAACAGAGTCTAAATTTTTGCTTCCAGAATAGCGTCCAACTTTGCTTCCTAAACAACATCGAGGTTTTCTTCCTAAATAACATCATATTTTTCTTCCTAGCAAGTGTCTCCTTTTGCTTCTTAAATGCCATCCTTGTTAGTGCCATATTTGCATCCCCAATAGCACCATGTTAGATCCAATATTGCATCCATTTTTCTACAACTTTAGCATCCCATTTTGCACCATGTTTTACTTCCAAATATGTGTCAATTTTTTCTTTCAAATTTGCACCAATTTTTTCATTGTGTTTTGCTACCAAAATGACGCCAAATATTTCTTCTATTGTTGCACCATATTTTGCTTCCTATGTAGTGCCATGTTTTGCATCCAAAGTAACGTCTTATTTTTCTACCATATCAATGTCATGTTTGGCTTCCTTATTAGCGCCACGTGTTGCATCCTTTTTAATGCCTAGTTTTGTGTCTTATTTTGCTACCATATCAATGCCATGTTTTTCTTCATCGTTAGCACCACATGTTGCATCCTTTTTAATGCCTAGTTTCACATCTCTCGTTTTTTGTCACTAATTTAGTCGTTTTTAGTAATTTTATATATGAATTTTGGTCATTTATCTCTTATTTGTTAGTTACTAATTTAGTTATTTTTAATAGATATTATAATATCATTAGGGTGTGGATAAATCAAACCACCAACCTCCTGCTTGTAAGGCAAGCGCTCTTCCATTGAGCCAGCACCATTTAAGAATTTGGGAACCTAACTTACAGAGTCCTCTATAATGGTAAAAAGGATCAATACACAACTTTGAGTATTTAATGGTCGAAAAAGGATGATAGATTGTATAATTTCACAATATATGATCAAGCATATTATGAAATCCATAAACATTTTCTAGGAATTTTAAACAAAACTCAAGAAATTGGCTAATGGGATTTCCAAAATCACTATTCCCTAGCAACCATAAGTTTACCACTATATGAGACCTATTAACAACAATTATTTTAGTGTAGATTCCAGCAGCCCCAAGGATATAGTAGATAAGCATGATCATCCTAGATCCATGTATAAGTGGAGCAATAAGGAGAATCAAAAGAGGATGATCAACCCAATAGTTGGTGCTTCACATGGATTCTATCCACCATGGGATGATCAAAGTTCCTTCTTCCATCAAGCTAATGATTATCCAAAAGGACAAATGGTTAGGATATATTGTGATCCCAATTCATAATGTTTATTCGCTTCCTAGGGTGATGTTACATTGCTTGCACCAAGAGATCTACATGATCCCAACAGCATTGGATATAAGCATATTCATGGGGCCATAGAGTGTAGGATGAGGATGTCTTTTTATATTTTTCTTTGGAAAACTAGGCATGGTTTGAAACATTGGGAGAAGGAATAGAATCATATATACCTAACAAACTACAATCATGACAGGGTGCTCATCTATAGGACTAGGATTATGGCTGATACTTTGATTTATTCTTTGGTTAAGCTACAAGGATATAACTCATGCTTTGAATCTTGCTCCTCAAAGAGGTTTCTAAAATCATATTCAAGACATATTTCTTCAAGCACTGCAACAAATATAATGCTTTCTGACCTTGGAGGAGTCCTTCCTCTTGGTGGGTTTCTATAATGTCTTGGTGGCGAGCGCTCGAAATAACTCCTATAACTTGAATATCTACCACAACAAAATAAAATTATTCTATTAGAAATTCCTTCGAACTTTGGAAATTTAATGAGGCTTTATGAATTCATACAAACCTGTCCCTTTCAGGAATATTCCTTTCACTGAGGCGATGAGACCTTAGGGGAGAGCGATTTGGAGATGGTGTACGATAACATCAAGCATAAGAGTACCACTAGATGAATCCATGACCCCTTCTCACATGTTTAGGTGTGCCCTCTAGGATAGGGATTCTTACAGCAGTATGACTTTGATTAGGATGGGGAAGTGTACTCTTATCACCAATAGGACTAAGACTTGATCCTCTTGACAACCTGCTGCTTGGAGGCATGCTTCGACTTTTCAAAGGACTTTGACCTAGGTTTTTTCATGAATTCCTAATCAAAATCCTTCATGGAATCCTACTTAAAGGCCTATGAGCAATCAAAACTGGGCTCATACTCAAATCCCTACGACTTGGGATCCTGCTTACAACCCCGCGAGCAATCACACTTAGGATTATGTTCAAAATAATTCAAGGGATTCTACTCAGTACGATTCTAGGACTTCTACTTAGGCTTCTGCTTGAGATTCTCCTAGGACTCTCACTCTGGCTCCTACGCAAGCTCCTTCTAGGGGTTCTTCTCAATATTATTCTAGGGATTTTGCTCAAACTCTTCTGAGGTCTCCTGCCGAGACTCCTTGTAGAGAAAATTCCATTTATTAAATTAACAAGATAGCAAAGTACAGAGTGTACAATTATACAACACCAAACTATATGAAATAATATATATACTGAAGAATACCAAGATAATATCATAAACAAAATGATAGACCTTAATAACACTTCCATGACATTCATAGATCATTTCAATAAAAAGGGAAAGGAAGATAGACCTAGAACTGCTAGGGGAATCACTCTAAGGAGATCGAGAATCTAAACTCCTATGTGCCTTAACTTCAATAGCATATCACTTTGGTTTTTTCCTCATTCTCTTTCACCAATTCACCTTCTTCTAAAATATATTTAACCACAATTCCTTTCTCTTCCTCAATGCCTTCCTTGTCTAAATTTTCTTCCATTAGTAATGCAATTAGTTTTGTTGGACTAAAAAAAAAAATGTAATAAGATGATTTCTTGTCTTAATGACTTTGATCTAGGAATGTTCCATCTGTCGGTATACTCTGTAGTTTGGTGCTCCTCTCCATTATGATTATACATGTTATGTGTACATGGTTGTTTTCAGAATTCATCACTATTGGATGCTCTATTTATAATCATTCTTTATGTTACTTCTTTTAAATTTGTGTTAGAGATTCATCCTTGATAGATGCCTCTTATGCAATAGGTTGTTTCTTCATTTCAAGATGCCATTCATCACTTTATGAATTGAACATGAGTCTTACCTTGCCTCAGAGTTATTAGAAATTTATCTAGCCAGTTATTCGCTATAAACCATTGAGATTCAAGTTTTGACTCCTCTCCCAATGGAATATCTCTGATCTACAGTTAGCTAACTGCCCTCTCATTTTTTCATTCAGTCTTGTTGATCCATTTACCACACTCAAATTCAATCATCCATTTTAGATGCCTAAGCTTTGTACTCTAGTAGTCAAGTACATATTTTAGGAAAAACAAATGGTATATACACTCTCAAACAAATTTCCAATCAGGAGGCCACAAACATATGGCAATAGGGTTGGATGAGGTCAGATAGACTGGGGATAGATGGTGAAATGAAAATACATGGAATGCATACATGGATAATCTTCATAAAATGCATGTTAGAATTAGGAGGGAGAAGATTCAAAGGTATGGTCAAAGAATCAAGCCTTGGATTTTATTCAGCAAAATTGGGGTACCAAGCAATTTTTTCTTCTCCTCTTGAACACACATCTCGGTGGTGTGAGAAATTATAGAAAATAAAAGCCCCCATAAAACAACAATATTTATGTGGCTATCAATTGTGAACAAGGTTTTAACTAATGCTCAAATATACAAAACAAGCCTGGTTAGAAGTGGAGCAATTCAAAAGAGTGAAGAATAGATGGGTTGGGAACTCTCTTGAATAATGTTTGAAAAGTTGGATGAGACAATAAGAGCTCAAGGAATGGAAACCTATACCATGTCTGACTATATGGGACTTGTACCTAGCAAGAAATTGATTTCTATTTGTGGAAAAAGTTGTTGTACCTTCATTCCAATTTTCTTATCAAATCATATCCATGGCTATATCTTAAGCCTTACATGCTTCCAATCATTCAAGAAAAGAAAGGAAAATGGAGAATTTGGACATCATTAAAGAGTCGGTGTGGGGTTCTTTTATGGAGTAAGGAAAGGTCCTTGGGATAGTAGCATTGTAGGTTGTATTTTTTTTTTAACTGAGACTCACACAATTAATATGGATGGTTGGCCGCTGGCCTTAGCATAGGATCCAATAATATTGCATAACTAATTCCCATTAACGCTTCTTCTCAGATGTGACATAGAGAATAATGTAAAGCAGTTACAGGTCTATAGTGACTTCAGCCTAGTGATTAAGTAGATGCAAGGTACATTCCATAATCTAGATATAAACCTCAGACCTCTAGGATTTCAGACAAAAGCAATAGCAAGCTTGTTCAAGACAATTTCTTTTATTCATGTATATAGTGAGCAAAATGTGGAAGTTGATACCTACCCAAAGGAAGAGCAGCAAGTAGCAAAGGGAAGAGTGATCATTGAAGAATGCATGGATGAAATAATTTATGCTTTAACGTCTGAACTATGGGTCATGGATGTTTGTTCTGGCCTTTGCACTTCTAGGATGAAAATGCTTTGATACAACAATTATCCAATTTAAACAGCAAGAAAAAAATAATTCTCCAATGGTTTTAAAAAAATTTAGAATTTAACACATTGCCCCAAACTGAATGCTATTGTTGATTGAGTTGTCATTGATTCCAACATGTGACTTGCATGGCCCTTTCAGTTGTCATTAATTCCACCAATCTCCTATAGTGGACAAGCTTGATGATGTAGAGACTCAAGTCTTGGTACCCACACTTATGGCGGTATGTTGGACCTTGGTGTTCACATCTGAGGTCTTTACTCATGCGATGATGAAGATATGATGGAGACTATGATGAAGTCCTTGACATGTTGAAATTGTCCCCTTAATGGTTTTCTTATGGATATAAGTGACTAACCCTCTTTTAAGGAAGACGTATTAATAAATTGGGTCCATGATAGGTACAAATGACCCATTCTGTGGCCATTTGCTGAATATGAAGCTACAGAGATGTAGAAGCCTTTGAAGGGTGTGTGGGACTCTTGCACCCAATCGCATAAGCTGGATGATGACTTTGGTAATCATATCGTTATTGAAGTCCACATGTAAAGAATTCCTTGAGATGAATATATGGGGAAATACTATGATGGTTGATGTGGCATCCACACACAAATTTAGCATGGTGTTTGAACAACTAATGAAGACCTTGATGCCCAATGATGTGGTCAAGACACCTAATCATTTGAGAACCCTAAGAAGTGTGGAGGACACTCTATTTTGGTGAAGTTTAATCAAACCCTAAGGTTTGACTATGCGTGGACAAGTTTAAAAGAACATATATATATATATATATATATATATATATATATAAGAGGTCATAAAAGAAATTGATGACAAATTGAAGTAAAAAAAAGATTCAAATTCAAATTTAATGTTTAAAATAAAAATTCAAATGTGTCAAAATAAAATTTTCTTTGTTAAACTCGGCCCTATAATGTGGATATGGACACATTTAAATGTGTATATAAGCTAGAGATGATAGAGAAATATATGTATCTATAGATATTTGTGCCTATGTGATGTATTATCTATACATTGATATCATCTTAATTGTGGTGACCAGTCATCGAATAGTAGGGAGGGCCTGACTATTAGCAACGATAGAATAAAGAGTTTACTACATAAGAATACAAGGAAGATCCCACAATTCCAATTTATAAAAAAACATAGGTGATATAATTGGATAAAGTGATGGTCATATCGCGTAAGGAAAGAGAGAATTAATGGATGGAGCGTAAGTGGGTAAGATCCACTTTGAGATTATACCCAGATGAAAGCCTATTCGATAGTTCCTTCCACATATTCATGTGTTTTATTACCCTTCTCTTTTCAGTACTTCTAGCCGGTCTACATCCAAGGCCAAGACACAGCTACATTTACTTATATAATGAGTTATATGACTTGCCTTATTACTTGACACAATTAGTATTTCACGAACAACAAGTTATGGAAGAGAATGAGTCACTTCACGTGCTAATTATTTATATATGTAGTAATGCTTGAGCCCGCAATGAGTAATTTCTCATAAATACCAAATGTATAGGATTGTCATAAGTCACCATGAATGCAAAAATGATCCTCATAAGTCACTATGAATGCAAAAAAGATCCATATGCAAGATATTCATTATTCAGTCTAATTTTGACAATTTTCATGGTTAATTTTCGAAAAGTAAAAAAACCACAGTAAGCAAACATAAAATGAGCTGCTTGTTTACCATACTGGAAAATAACAGATATCAAGCTTACCTCACCAGCAAGGTTACATTTCCAGTGAATAGCATGACGCGATTCTCTGCCAATACTTTCCTTCGTCCTTGACAGCGTGGCTAGCATTCTTTCAAAAGTGTCCCCAGCAATTGTTGCTTTTGTATCTCCACTAAGTGTCCCTCCAACCGATTTTCACTATGAGCTTATTTTACTTTCTCCACACGATTCCAGATCCTGAAAATATTTATTTACTTTTTAAACTGGTAAATTGAAATAACTTGTCCTTTGTTAGTGTTTCTTTGTAACTAGTTCCTATTTTCTTTTCCTCTTATCGGTAGAATGCAATCTTCACCATCTAATTATTTCTAAGTTTCCAAATCTTAATGAACATGTTTATATATAAAGAAACATAAATAATATAACGTAATAATAGCATAACGCATCCTCTTCATGTAATCGTTTTGTAAATCCATAGATATTAATGTTATATATATATATATATAAACCAGTTAAGTAAAAATAGATGCCGATGGAAATATGGTCATATATATAAAAGTCAGTAAATATTAATTGGCAGACCCCACTGTTGTACATTAAATCTGGTACTTCTTGATTCTGTATGGGAAATGGCATACTTTGTATCCTCAGTTGCCTTACCATCTAAGTGAAGTTGGAGTGGTGAACTGTGATCTAAATTACTCCTTCGGATTGGTGAAGGGTTGGAAATAAACGAAGTAGAATTCTCAATTTCTTCAATTGAAATAGAAGGTGGCAGAGTTGCAGAACATGCTTGTTCCTGCTTATCTTGTGCAGCTGCTATAAGATGTTTCATAGATGTAAATGGGGTAGCAATGTCAGAATCATGTGACATAGTTTTGAATTTTACTTCTTTTGCAGCATCATACCTGTAACATAATCCAAAATGTTAATAATAACAAAGGAAGGACAATATGAACATTAGTAAGTGGGAATCTAAATATAACAACAAAAAGGCATAAAAATGTAATTTGAAATGCAACTAAATCCATCGCTTGGGTTTAAACACAAAAAAACACAAACTTGCATCCTGGCTGGCATGAATAATAGAATCTGTCTGGCTCGTCTATTAGGCATATCCTTCCTTACCAACAATGTCGATGCCGCTCCAGTAGCAACACAAGTAGCATTTGAGGTCATAGCTGTGCTTAGATATTTTTCTAAGTAAGCTGTGGTTGTTGCTAAGGTAAACATGAAAATAAGCAACATGCGTACCAAGGCGTAAAATTGAGAAACGAATACATAACTCTCTTTCAAGTATTCCATCGAGATACGACAAGGTTATACCTTTACTAGTCCTGCCAGAGGAATCGGCGAAGGCCCTCCCTTATTTTATTGAGACTTGCTTCTATGACTTTAAGGAAAGACATATGCTTGGTTGGATGACTTACTATCAGATCCGGCAATTCGACCATTCTCTGGTTGGCATTTTCGTAAGGCTGGCCAGGTTAGATGGATCAGTTGGAGGTTTTAACTCGCCTTGGGGTTTTGCTAAGCGGCTTATGGTAAGTAAGGAAAATCTAATAAAGCACGAAAAAGAGAGTCTGGTGCCTTTGAAGGGAATAAATATAGGTGTAATTGAGAGAAATAACTATAGGGGCCTGAAAGGTCAATATGAAGCGGGTTTGTATAACCTTGTTAAGATAGTTAGTTGAACAAAGTATCATTTCAACTATTGCACTTTACTGGAAGGAAGTCCTGGTCCTATAGGAAGCGTACACTAGTTCAAACCAACCCATCCTGCATCAGCTGGAGAACTACTTGGTAAACTGTCTTAATGCATTGCTTGGGTATAAACACTAATATATGATATAGGGTTATATTTCTCGTGCAAGGTTTCAGAGAATCCCCATGCAGTAACCAAGTTTTGCAATCCTAGGATTAAGGAAAAAATATCGGCACATATTGGGCAATCAAAAAATATGCCCATAGCCATTGCAATCAACGCAATGAAAATAAAACCCTGTGAAAATCTATAAACATTCACACAAACCCTTGGATGATAATCAGGTATTAAAATAGGGAAGAAGAAGTATATAATTTGACGTAGCAAATGCAAATAATAACAACATACATCAAATAAGGGAAAACAAATGGGGATGAAAAATAGACTGGCATACCTTAACCTTCACGGGCCATGCCAGAAATCCATTGACCTGGAGAGAACAAGATATTCAAGCCTCCATTGTCTGCAGCAGTTGTTTTTCCTCCTCGTCTTTTATCCAGTGCCATGTTGTCAAACCTTGATGGCAACAAAAAACATAACCCTTATTATTATTCCTGACTAGCATAGCCAAGCAATTCTCGAACTTGGTTCCAAAGGTTCAATTCGCTCACTTGAGTCACAAAGGAAAAATACACTGGCGATTACCTCATCCCTGAAACCAAATGTCCTATCTACCCTGGCTGGTTGATTCTCCCAGCAAGTTTATTGTCCCAGCTGGTAGCCAACAGTAATATAATTAGCAAGTAACGAAAGCAGTAATAATTAAATGGGATATAGGATCGTACGTTCCAAATATAGTTGATCCTTCCAATAAGTTTGTGGAAACCCATATCAAAACCTTCCTTTAGCCCAATGAGGCCAAAGGCCAAGTCAATGCTATGGCCCTCAATCGATGGGTGAGCTTCGTGGCAGTAATAACTAGCAAAAGGAGCAAAAGGTGCAATAAAAGGTTGAAGAAAAATTGAATATATATATAAATTGAATCGAAGAGTAATTTCTCATCTTAGAATAAGTGTACAATGGATAGACCAATTTTAAAAAAACAATTCTTGTTTGAAAAATAATATCGAACTAAACTACAAACCATCCTAAAACATTTATTGTTTGAAAAATAATATTTAACTAAACTACAAACTTACCTAGAAGTGTTTTTACAATGTTTCTTGATGTTTGAATATAAATTATTGTAATACTTAAAGTCATAAATATTGTAAATTTATATTTACAATAATATTTGTAGACAATGTTCTCTTAGTTTGTAAGAACGTAGAGAAGTAAACCAAACCTAACAAAATGAATAGATAAATGTTCATATATATTTATATAGAAAAGTTAGAGAAACAAAAATAAATGTTAAATTTCAACATTTTCACACTTCACATTGTAGGGTTATTTATGTGATGTGCAAATGAAGTTGTTATCTATGCTACTTAGTATTAGATTTTTTTCTCATTCAGATAGATTGAGTAATATATGAGTTTTGACTACTATTTTTGTATGTAGTTAGTGTTTTTTTCAAGTTTTGACTAAATAAATGATGAAAAATCATTCTTCTTTTTTAGGTTGTACGAGAGGTCATTTATGTATGGGTATAGGTGTTTTAGTTCACCCTATTATATTTTATAAAATATTTTTCACGGTTTATTTGGAGTGCCATACTATATATATTAGGTTTAATCCCTTGTTAATCTATGCTTGTTAATCTATGCAGATTACGTCCAAACCTCTGTAGGTGTAGAACCTTTGTTTGTGAGGAAATGTTTTTAAGATTTTTAAGTTAGTTTGATAATTTGATAACTTAACACATTTTAAACAAGTAAAAAAATTATTGATATGTATATTAATAGCATACTTTATCTTTTAGTAAAATATCTAGTATTTCTTGCATTTTCCATTCTAAAATTAGAACTTAATAGGAAAGATTTCATTTATTCCCTAATACAAAATAACTTCAAAATTTGCTCACTTTTAGATTCTTTAGCAAAGTATGAAAGTCTTCACACGGAGTGAAAATTTTATAAAAAATTAAACTTCTAAATTTCAAGATTTTAAATAAATACCTCCTTCAAAGCATTCAAAGCATTTCACACATTGGACATTCAAATTCTAAAAGGTCTGCTAGGGCACATAACAAAATATCTTCTTTCTTTGCTTGTTGGGTTAGAACGAGATTCTTCCCTGTTGGAGAGGATTGAAATCTTCTCCATTGGCTAGGCTTTCTACTGTTAACTGCTCTTTCTTTTTCCATGATTCTTCTCTGTTTGGGATGGCTCTTCTTTTTCATTTCTCTACCTGTGGCTCTTCTTTTCTGTTTCTCTACCTGCATCCTTCTATCACTGTCTATGTGTTCTCTCTCATCCATAGTTTCTTCTCTTCTTCTCTAATGGGGGATCATCGAATTATTCTGCAAACTCTTTGTGTTTCTCCCGTGGGATTCACCCAAACATCACTTCTCAGGATCCCTTATCGCCCCAATGAAGTATTCACACACATGCCTACTAAGATTATAACTTGGTACTTTCTCTCTGTATTAGTATTTTGTTTATTAACAAAAACCTCAGTAACAGTCTTCTCCAATAAATTATCACGGAAATTTCTCTCGTCCCTGTGATAAATTCCCATAGCATGGAAATTAAAACAAATAAATGAAGGAGAGGTCAAGAAGATCGAAATCCAACTCACCAAAATGGATTCCGCAGGAAAAATGATGCCAAAAGAAAATCAAATGCGAGCTATCAAAGTCTATCAAAGTCCGTCGCTTGGATTTGTAGTAGGTAAAATGCAAATAATACTCAAATATGTCAGTTAAAGGGAATTTCACATAACAAACAAAATTGCTTTAAAATTTAATAGAAAATTGACAAACCTCAAAAGAATCATTGAAAAGTGAACCAATTATTCCGAATCTATAACAAAAAATCCACCAATGACATAAAACTTGAGTAGCTAACTATTTTTTTCCTTGAGAGATGTCCACTTATAAGGCCAAAGATGTAAAAACATTTGATCCATTTCTTCAAAGCAACACTATGGGCATTATTGAAATGTTTGTTGCTTCATTTCATTTTAAACCAAGACCAAAATGTCCTTAAGATCACAAAGAAAGTTATCTTTTGTGTTAAGATTGATATCCACTTCTTGTTCCTTGGATGTTCTTGGTAAAAATGAGGGTATGGATGGGGGGGGTTTTCCAAAACAACCTTGCAGGTTGAAATTTTGGTAACACCGTGATAGGTGGTATTGTACTACCTTTCTGCAAGGTGGTGTAGGGGGGGTGGGGGAAATACTAAACCCAATGGCCATATGAGTCAATGTAAAACCCAATGGCTAACAATATTTTTATGGTCAACACCTCACAACCTCTATTATTTTTTATTAACTCCAATATCTCAATTTTTACAGTATCCAGAAGTATTATGACATGTATCATGATTGTGGACATCGACGTTGTCATCATCATCATCAATTCCATATGGTACATCAACATCATCTTGATCACCATCCTCATTATCATCATCATCGTCAGCATTAAGTACATCATCAAAAAAATCATCGTCATCATTGTCATTATGGTCACACATATTCCAGTAGTGTTCTTAATCACTCATTGACATTAAGATTCAAGTCATGTAATTGTTAAGGTCATTTATATGTCGTTACAACCATTTTGATGATAATAGGGTTGTTTAGATGTCGTTACAGAATTTTATGTGCCATTAGAATCAATTAGGACCCAAAAGTGATACCACATGTATAATCATTGTTGACATCCACATCCACATCGCCATCATCATCATACAATAAATCAACATTGTTTTCATCGTTGTAGTCATCATCAATATAATTGCGATAATAACGAGCAAGTAGCCATACTACCTCAGAAGAATGGATGATATAGTCTTATAATTATCAAATCATATCCATACGCTCCATCATAATTATCTTAATTCATCATCGTCATGTTGTTAGGGCCAATCATATGCCATTAGGGTCTATCAAATGTTGTTGGGGACACTCAAATGCCATTAGATCAATTTAGGTGACATTAAGCTAATTTACCCCTCATTAGGATTAATCAAGATCCAAAAGTTCCACCATTATGATCATTTAGATGCAACTATGATAAAGAAATATCCAAAAGCACTATCACATGAATCATGCTCATTGATATATCTGACGTTATGTTTGACGTTTTCCAAACACAATTCCTAGCTCAAAACCTAGTGCAATTCCTAGCGAGGCTCCTTTCAAAGTTTATGGAATTATTCCAGGCGCTATACCTGGATCTATACCTGGAACTATGTTGGATTTTTTCTAGGCACAATTCCTGGCTTTATACTTGACGCTATGTTGAATGTTTTTCCTGCCAAAATTCATGACGCAATTTCTGTCGCTAACCCTGGATTAATATATAGTGATATGTTATTCAAGACATTTTTTGGAGGCTATTATTGGCGTTATATGGGATGCTTTTTTGGATGCTAATTGGGACGTTAATTAGGATTCTAATTGAGATGATAATTGGGATTCTAATTGGGATTCTAATTCAGGCGTTAATTGGGATGCTAATTATAGCCCAAAATAGCGCCAACTTTTAAAAAGGGATGATAATTGGGATGCTAATTGGGACGGTAATTAGGATTATAATTGGGACACTAATTGGGGCATTAATTGGGATGCTAATTAGCATCCAAAATAGTGCCAACTTTTATAAAGGGATGCTAATTGGGATGCTAATTGAAACGCTAACTGGGATTCTAATGGGGGTGATAATTGGGATGTTACTTGGGACGTTAATTGGGATGCTAATTAGAGTCCAAAATAGCGTCAAATTTAAAAAAAGGGACGCTAAATGGGATACTAATTGTGATGATGATTGGGATGCTAATTAGCATCCAAAATAGCACCAAATTTTAAAAAGAGACGCAAATAAGGCCATTAAAAGCGCCATCCCGTGGAAAAGCATCCAATTTGTCCAAAAAATGATGAAAAATACACTAAAAGTGATAGTGGACACTAAAAAGGAAGCTAAAAGAGACGCTAATCATAGGGTTTTGTTGTAGTGAGAAGAATCCAAGAATTATTTTTTCGTAAATAAGGCTAGTCAGTCTGAAAAAGAGATAACCTACCCCTGACTAGTCGACCGTTCTGAGTCGTTTACAAGCGTGAACGTAACAATTTTGCTTGGCAATATTTTTGTGTTTTTAAGGAGACTAAAAAGAGCTTAAATATAACTCTATGATGTGGTTCCTTTTTCATAATCCACTTTTAATGAGTCTAAAAAAGTGAAAAAGTATACTCGACACTCTTTTACTAGGGTTTTAACGAGCATGTGAAAAGTGTTTAACGTTGCTCGGTACTTTTTCATTTCAGCTCCAAGCTTCAAAAATACTAAAAAGCTTATATCATAGCCATAACTCAATTTTTCCCTGAAAAACTCCAAAAAGCACATTAAAAGCCAACTTACCAAAACTATACAAAATAAAAAGTAGAAACCCACTTTTAATGAAATAATTTGGACTTGAAATTAAATAAAATATTGCTTATCCATCCATCATCTAAATACCATATCTAATCAATGTCATAACTAGTAATCCACCCCAAATCTCACCAAATTCAAGCTAATCAATTGTTTATACTTCATCTCATTACACACAAAGAAAATAAAATACACCAACCACAACAAATATGAAAAACAATTATAGAAAAAGAAGAAAGTGAAAGAATTAAAAACCTCTATATATTTGTGTATGCCACACCTAAAAATATCTCTTATTTTCAATACTACTTGATTCTACATGATGATTTGCTTTTACATGGTGGACTTAAAGACAACAACAACACATAAACTATTCATTGTTAAAAAAACTTTGAAGTAATGTCTAGTAACAATCCATAAAAACAATTCACTGTTTAAAAAAGATTGAAGCAATGTCTAGAAACACTTCATACACTGTCATTCCTTGTATAAAAATGATAAGAATTAATCTCTAGTAACACTCCATAAACTGTCATTCAAATAAAGAATTGAAGTAATCTCCAGCAACACTCTTGACCTAATTTGCTTTGCTGAGAAAATGTGTGTGCAGTAACAAAGCATGGCGCTTGAAACTACCAAGGAAATGGACTAACGATTGAACAAAATGAGACTATTGAAAACCATAAGTACCCTTGACCATCCGATCGGGCATACAGCTAACCAGGCCATTTGCTGAGGGCGAGCATATCTGAGACATCATGTTTATATGTTGCTGCATTTTTGCAATCCGGTCCGATGATCGGAGAAATCCAAAGGGCTTAACCGACACAGGCACAGGCCAGACATTTTGCGGCATAGGTTGCACATTTGGCATAGGCTGCACATTCGGGCGTTCGCAACTGTACTGCATCTCGACCACCGTGCTCGCCACAATGACGATAGTGCTGAACGCAAGTAGGCTCCCAACGATGCTTCCTCCCACTACCGCACCTTGCTCTTCGGCGAGACTCATCGTGATTCCTGTAGCTGCCTTGACCTGGTTCTCGGTGGCAGTGGCGTGGGCCAGGAAAGCTCCTGCGAGTGATACAATTCATAACGGTTGTGCATACGTCCGCATTCCCATTCCCAGTGGAGCAGTCAGATGGTGTAGTGTAACATTGGATACCATCACGGCCCTGCTGATAATGAAGAGCCCTAGTCGGCTTCTGCTTGCATATGGCTCCAAAGCCTTCCAAACGTTGTTCCCACTTGGGATATTGATATCATAACACTTGAGCATGTGTGCGATCTCACAGGTTCTGACAGATGCAGGATCTTTGGGCTTATTCTTGGAGCCCTTAGGCCTGCCTTGGGGCCTGGGCCTGGGCCTTGGGGTACTCACCACTGCTCCGCCCTCTTCCAGGCATTTCTTGTTAGCCTCGATGGCAAGATTGCACCACTTTTGCTTCTTGGATGTACAGGCAATATTCAGGTGTTCGGATTGAAGAGCATGGCCAGAAATGGGACCTGAGATATTTTCTGAATCCACTCTATTTTCCATTGATGGGACCACGGTCGTCGTATTTTCACTTCAAACCTAAGTTCTATTCAGAAAGAAAGAAAGACCCTCCAGGGTCCGTTCACTCGATCTAAATATCAATTTTGTCTTGTAATGATATTTCGTATATATATAGATAATTTTCATACAATATAATTATATCATGAAGTTAAGAAACTGAAACTCATGAAGTTAAGTAACTGTCGTGAGAATTGCATGGTCCCAAAAGTGAGCTCTATTTCCTAGGAACTACATTCTTACTAGAAATTAAATACAAAATAGAGTTAAAATTGATTGACGGTGAGTCCGGTGAGGATGGCATGTCTCGAGTCAACCAAGAGAGGCTTAAATTAAATTAATATAGAAAAAAATAACTCCATCTCCAACTATGAGAGGAGTAAATGATATTAACATAAAAGTTATGAGTAAAAGTTGGTGTCATAATCCTGTCAAATTCGGAAGTCATAGTAAAGTTGGTGTGGCATGGTTCCAAAACGGTCAATATACTGTTTCACATAAAACTTCGAATCGGGGGAAAAATGGCACATCTTCAGTGTCCACATTTAACTCTACTTTCTATTTTCCATGTCCATCTTCATCTACATAGTTGCAGTTGTAACACAAATAGGAGTAAACTAAATTAATATAAAATTAATATAGTAATTTAAATTTAAAGTGGTTGATGAACATCTATAAGTTATAAGTAAAGTATCATAAATACGTTATTTGTTCTTCATACATAGTTGTAAGTGTTAAGTTAGGAACTTGTTTCTTACTATTTTATGTTTGATTGTAATTTTTATTCTAGTTTTCTTATTTGCTTGAATTTATCCTTTCACTTACTGTAGAAAATTTTTGGTATTTAGTGAAATTTTCAAGTTTTTTTCCTTTAGGTTTATTATTGTTTTTCCTCCTTTAGTTTTTGAAGGGTTTAAAGGTCATTATGTCGATTAAAGATGTCACAAATATATTCCAAGAGCATAGTTTAGCACCTAAACTGCATTCAAAGTGGAAAAAATAGATAAAATAGCGCCAAAAGTGATTTCAAATTATTCTTGTAGCACAAGTGCCAAAAATTAACACAGTGGCGCTACAAGAATATCGCACATGTTAAATTCTCTGATTTTTAAGCTGAATTTTCACACGATCTTGATTCCTAAGTGATTAATCGCATGATTTAAGCAGTTTGCTACATGTTGTTCCAGTAATCATCATGAAAACAGGTGGGTTCGTGTCGTGGAAGAGATCATGGTTATCATCAACTAGAATGCAGCTCATCATGAAAGAGAGAGGCATAGACCAAGTTTGATGTGAGGCAAGTTACTCCTTACATGCAATACGAAGCTAAATACTTAGTGGAGCGACGACATCTACCAAAAAACCGGAGGTTGCTGTTATAGAGCAGAGTTGGGGTTTTCACCGTTGCATAGAGCATTTAGGGCTTTCTTGTTTCGCCACTTGGAATCAAATTGGACTCTGGAAGACATTTGTTCACTCAAATTGGATAACCAGACAACTCAAGCAGTGATTTTAAATGACTGCAGTGAGACATAAAGGAGGTATTCCGCGATAACATGTTACTGGCTGCTAATTTGGGGCTTTCTCGGTAAAGTCTCTTCTGTTAAAATTGGTTTAGGGAAACGTTAAGTTATGCCTTTAAATGAGATTCCTGCCGAAGAAATATCTGTTTAAGAGACTTTGAGATGCTGTGGTGAGTGGAAGGTTGAAGGGTAGCATTACATTGAACCATTACCCTTTCAAAGCCTAAAAAGATGACAGGGTGAAGAGTTGTGTATTCTGTGGTGTCCAAATTTCACAAATTAATTTGCTAGCTGTAAACAATGCACCGAAGGAGCTGAACATGTAAAATTACATGAAGACCTATTGTTATCAGGTGCTAAAACTGACTGATTGTGGTGCTAAAAGCAAGTGAACATACAGAAGATTACTTTTATATCCTCTTATCTGCTAGATAAATAATCTTCAGTTGATCTTAGAAACCACAAATTCATCTAAGGAGCTGTCATCTGAGATCACTTGTGCAAAATATTTTCTGCACAGAGATTGCTCATAAGGTGCACTAGAAGGAATTAAGGATTACTTTGATACAGAACCTCAATACACAGGTGTTGTTATACATTCTGGAGACGGTCAGCTATCTAAATGAACAGACTGAATGATAGCTAATTTTCATCAGCAATTTTTGTGAAGAATATGGAGCACTCTATGACCTAAATCTTTTGAGCCTGTGGTAAAGCTTATCATGTATTAAAAACAGAAAGAAAATAGTCAAGTGAGATTGAGGAAGGTTGGTTATCCGAGCCTTAGAGGCTTAAGGAGGAAAAAGCAGCTGCTAGGCCATTGAAAGAACCCTAGAAGTACATAGAGTTTCAGCCATTGAAAGCAGCCCAAGTGAGTTCAGATGGGTAAAAGTGGCAAAATAAATAGGGCTGAGCCCACTGATGTAAGCTGGATTGAGAAATTCCCAGGTTGTATAGAACTTTTCCAGAAGGCTGGGTGGCTGGATTTTTTCAAAAGAATAGATGGTTATAACACTGAGGTTTCCTGTAAATTTGCACAATGCTACAATCATGACATGGTGTTTTTTGACACTCTAAAGTTTAGGTTGATAGTGGATCTAGTTGCAGAAGCTACAGGAATAAAAAATGAAGTTGAAATGTGGTTTAAAAAGTTGCCTTTCACTTTTGATGCCCAGAGGTATCTGTTACCTAATATTACCCCAGACTGGAGCAAATGCATACTGATCCAAAATTTCAGAAGTGAGTGGGTGGAACCCATTAGAATCTTGAAAAGTTATATCACCTGTGAAGGCAGATATGCCTATGTCTTCAAATACCATTTTAGGTTTTTACAGCATATGGTTGGTGCATCTAAGATGAGCCTTCCTTTCTTCTTGCTCAAAAGTCTCAAGAAGATGTATAGTAGAGTAAAATACCATCAGGATCATACCTCCCAATCCATTTTACACCATGGACTGATTAAATTGATCATTAGTACTGTCCTGCAGAGTGAAGGGAAAACCTGGGATTTATTCCTCTTCTGGTCTGGTTTTCAAGTTAAACAAGAGGATCAGCAAACCAAAAAGTAGGTAGACAAAGGGAAAGTCCTACTGAGGAAACTAGGTCAGAAGTTCAAGCCTAAAAACAAGAATGAGGTTAAGCTTGAAGAAGCACCAGAGCCCTTGAAGGATGACAATGAACCTCAAAGGTTTTCAGCAGACAGTAAAGGTAAATATTCACTGTTTACACAAAAGTAGGATTAGTTTGTGAAGGACAGGGTAACAACAGAAGCTGTCGTGAAGGAGGAGACTGTTATTAGAGAGCAGATTGTTGTAAAGGAAGAAAGCATCTAGGTCAGGCCAAGAAGTCCAATCACTATCATATCAGAAGATGAAGGTTATTTGTTAGAGAAAGATAAATCCATTGCCAAAACTGAAGCTAGGGTTAGAACATGCAAGGAATTTTCCACTCTGGAAAACAAGACAGTCAGACCTAGGAGAAAGAAGAACAGGATTGAAGTGATGGAGTTTGCTACATTCAAGCACCAAGGAAGAAATCTGAAGATGATGGGAGAATCAACCCCAGCCTGGAGGCCTAAAACCAGGCCAAGGAATACGTTAAGATTGAATATGAAGAAACTGGTCAACCTAAGCTTGAATACCAAAGAGGTGATTGTTCTGGATGATGACTCTGCAGATGAAAAGCTAAAGGTTGACAAGGTTAGCATTAAAAGGAGGAAAGAAACAGTTGCAAAAACTTCATCTTTTCATCCTGCAAAAGTAAAAAAGTCATTACAGTCAGTAGAAGATTCAAATATCACCTAGACTAAATTATCTATAGTATTTTTTGAATTGAGAGCTGAATTGTTGAAACAACAACAGGAAGAAGAAACTGAAGTTCCTTATGTTGAAGATCAGCAATTGAAAGATGAAGCTATACCTAAGGAGACAGACACTCAGGAAAACTCTAGTATTCCTGATATTTCCACAGATCTGTTAGAAGAAGATGCAGACATTTTCAGGAAGCTTAATATACCATGGATGCCTAGTGATATGCAAGATGCCTCAATAGAGAAAGCCTTTGATTCAGAAAAAGAGAACCTGCAGAGAAATATCAAGCAATACAGACATCAGATGGACTACATGCAGGAAGTAAATGATGGCTTAATCCTAGCAAACAGAAGACTAAGAGAAGATTTGCAAGAAGTTAATGAATATTTTCAGGAGTTGACTGCAGTGTCTAAGGAAGCCCTGAAGAGGAAGAGAACCACATATTTGCAATGTACAGAGCTGAAGCAGACTGTCAGAGACCTGCAGAAGCAAAATGAAGAGCTCACGAGAAGACTAGCAGGCATGGAAGATGAGCAAAAGAGAGCCAAGAAGAAGGCTCAAGCTCTGGATGGAATAGCCTTACTAGCTGATGCTGCAAAGGATCTTTAAGTTTGTCAATTAGTCAGTTATGTCTTTTTGGGAAACACTTTAGTTAGTTAGTTGTTTATTATGTTTTGAAAAATATTTCATTTTGTAAATTGTAATTTAACTTTATCTCATCGAGTAGTTAGCTGAAGGCAGTTAGGGTTTGAACCCTAACTGATTTTTATTAAGGAATAGTATTTAGAAGATTAAAAAGACTGAATGAGGGTTCGATTTTTGGGAGAACTTCAGGAGGTCTATTGGACTTGTTTGTGAGCTAAGTATCATCACTCTCATATGTATTTGATGACAGATTATGAAATATATGACACTTTGTACCCTTCAGTATATGTTTTAGCTTCATTTTGAGTTTGTTTAGCTACTTGACTGATATATTCATTGCTGGTTCATGGTTTCTTTACTTGTAATGCTTGTCAGTCCTGAATGAACTTTAAGATTATATTTTGATTGATACTTATTGATTATATTATGCATATTTTCCTTTACTTGCTTATAATTCAGTTCTTGTTTAGCTCATGAGTGTATTCCCTGTTGGTCACCAAATTTACAACCAAGAAAACATTCCAGAAACCCTAAAACCTAGTTTACTTTATTGAGTTTTTTGAGATTGTGTTGGCTTGTTTCTTCATAGCCTTGGAAACAATTTCTGGAACAAACAGTAAGAACTATTCATTATCTATACATTAATTACCAGTTATTTTTAATATATTTTTTTATAATTATTTATTTTAAATATGGAACAACTACCATAAAATCAATATAAATATTACGCTTGTCTCATCCTAGTGTAATCTAGGAAAACCTAAGTGTTAGTCCACCCCAAATTCTAAATTTTAAAATAGAGACACTTATAGGTGTAAAGATAAACCACCATAGAGCCATGCCACTTATTAATTTTGGTAAAAATAATTAGACCTCAATCAATTTGATCCCTATCTAAAGCTTGGAAAATCCAAGTTTAAGTTGACACTATATTGGTTTGGTTAAGAGATACATATGGAGTGGAAGACATTTTTAATTTTTTTCCCTCATATTCTTCTAGTTAAACTGGTTCAAGTGAGAGGTATCCATGCCTAGCTACATGTTATCATCTAGATTCTGCTTGTAATCCATTCATCAACTATCACTTATTTGTTTATACTCTTTTTATTTTTATCTCACATCCTTTTAGTTATATGCCATGAACTGTTGGTTATCCATTCATCAACTATGATTTATCCATGCATTCTTACGAGTTATGATCTCTAGTAATCTTGTATCCATTCAAGAAGATTACGATTTGTATAATGCAACATAGGCACATTCAATGACAACAGTGCAAGAAACACATATAAACTCAGTCATAGTAAAATGCATAAACACATAATCACAACAAAAAATATATGTGACTCAATCACAATCATCATTCACACATTTGACACAATATCTAACGTTGAAACCCATCTGGGAAAAAATAGAAAGGTGATCTTCATCTGGAATGAGAAACATATGGCACCTTTGGTCTATGCACTAAGATTTAGACTTTGTTCTAGATCTCTCTTTTCTATCTAAATAGACTTCTTCCTCCTCTCATGCTCTTTGGTATTTTTTATCAATTATTTATCTACTCAACTCTACTAATGATCCACACACCGCCTGGATCGACTCACTCTCTGCTATGACTCTATATCAATCCACACACATCCTCGGTCGAATCACTCTCTTCTACACTCCTGTACACTCAACTGTAGGTTCTTCAACTCCTCAATATGACTTCAACACACTAACATACAATACCATGAGATTGTCAATAATGAACAAATGTTACAGAGACTAACATGACCAGAATCTTCAGAGGCTAACCCACCTACAACTTGGGTTCCTCTTTTTATAGACTCTTACATGCTACTTTCTGTTGATTTCATGCAGTTAGCCAACGGGCTATCTTTCCTATTCTATCAACACATGATAGTAGGCACTAACAACCCGAATTACAAAGATTATTTCATACATGTGGCTTCCGCTGACTCTAGCTGTCCTCCTACCCAAGATGTTTCTAAACTGTTGCTTTCTATTCATTGTGTTGTTGCACATATTATGGCATGGTTAACTTTGTCTCATCCTTCCTTGTCGCATCCTTTCCTTCTATCATTGTTCCTCTTCCATCACGGCATGTATTCTATAATAAACTCTCTTCTATTGTAGATTCCTCTTCTACTACATCTTTCCTTAGCTCTTTCTTCTTTGTCTTCTTCCATCCTTCTTCTGTCGCATCTTCCGTTCTTGCTAATTCTTCTACCTTTTCCTCCTTTCTTTTGCAGGTGCTTATGTCGCGACTCCTTACCTTCTCTCCTTCTTTTGTTCTTCCTTCTTTAATTTTGAAGTGGATCATTTTAATTCTTGTGACCTAACTCTTTTCCATCCTTGGGAATAATTCTAACTGAATTCTGCCTATCTTTTCCTAGGCCCAGCAGGTAGCATTCCCACATTAACCTTACCTAAAATAACTTTTACGAGCTTACAAAAATCATGTATGCTTCTCTATATGGTTTTTATGCCCTAAGCACAAATTCACCAAGTGTCCTTGACAGGATCAAGTATTTGAGTTGCAACTCACTGTAAAATGGTGACCAAGCCTTACATCAATGAACCATAATTTTTTTTGCTTTCATGACATCAACTTACACCTAGGGGGATCCATCCCTTGTGCATCCATGGCCTAATGACCACCTTCTTCAAAGATTTCAAGAACTAGGGTTTTGATCAGTAGGGGACACTAGATCTACATGCATGTACAATAAATATATATTTTATTAGGATATATGGTTATCGTGGAGGTTTAGCATATTCATAAAGAACATACAACTATGGGGAAACCTAAATTAACATTCATCTTTCCCTAATAGCTTTGTGTCTACAAACTAGGGGTTATAGGGTTTGTAATACAAACTAGGGTTTCCTCAACATGTTTACATAAATAACATATGAAGGGGAATAAAATTCATCTTTTCCATAAGCTATCTCATAGTTGGAGTTGGTTTAACATAGGTATTGTGTATTAGTTTACTCTTGATTTGTTGAATCCACTTATAGTGTAAGCTTGATAAACCAAAATAATATATGAGATTCAATTGAAAGCCAATAAATGAGGTTGTTGTTTGTTGTATGCCACCCTCTTGCATCTTTGTTATAGCTTAAAATGACACATCTCTTCCTGTGACCACTTTCCCATGATTTCGTCGCATGTGGACACTTCCATGACGGCACTTCATGAAAGTCACTGAAAAAACACCTATCTTGGAGGACCCATATATTGAGTTCTATAACTATGTTTGACCTTATCTCTACACCGTTGGAAAGGTATTTCAGTTAGATAAAACTTTCTAGAAGACACCAAAGTCTGAAAATGCCCAAAAATACCCTAAAAATGCGTTTTGTGTCCATTTGCGACTTTCCTTAAGGCATACCCACGAATGATTCGCGAGTTGCTCTCTTTCATACCCGCGAATACAAAAAGTTGCTCATATTTGTGACTTTCTGTACTAGAAACCCGTGTATACTTTTTGTATTCACAACTGTCCAGTTATGCAACCCGCAGATGCCTTTTAAAAATGTCAAAAACTCATCGTTTAAATTTCAGTTAGTTTGGGTAGTTATGCAATTGACTTCTTCAGTTGTAACCACTTTGTCTTCACCTCTAAATCTTCCTTAACCATATAAATATAGATAGGGAGGTCCATGAGAAGAGATTTGGATTCTTGCATTTTTATGCTGGAGGAATTGGAGCTCTCTTTACCCACACCTTTGCCCTAGAAGCATTCTTCTTGTGTTGCAAAGCTTGGAGGCTGAGTTCCTTGGAGAAGAGAAGCAGCAGAACCAGATCAAGGTTTCGTGAGGTGCCAAACTTGAAGAGAAGGTATACTTGTACTTGTTTTCAAGATTAATAAATACGTGATGTCCTTCTTCTTCTGAAATCATTGTTCAATGTGTGATTGAATCTCTGTTTATGATCATATTATGATGTTATTCAGATAATTAGTTCATGTTTATTTGATTATCATTGTTTTATATGTGGTCATAATGGTTTGAGGAAGGTATAATTCATTTTACAGGTCTCTTGGACCGAGAGGAGCAAGAAGAGGATTGAAGAGAAAGCTTGGACCAGCCTTCAACTAGTCAGGTGTGGACCTTTCTCATCTCTGAACTTGCTTATATAAGCTTCTTGAACATTGTGCATCTCTCTTTCAACCCCAGTATGTTGATGGCCTCTTAAACCCTAGCCATAGGATACTTTCCTTTACAACAGAACTGGCGACTCCGCTGG